>LPNX010169412.1:15275-62699 GCA_001517045.1 Pseudotsuga menziesii
ACTTCAGAGCTTTTGTGTTTGGTTTGACAATTCCGAAAGACGGCCCATTCGCAGGGATGCTTATTGAAAAGATTGAGGACTTCGTATCTGCCTTGCTGCTGCCACCGTATTTTGCCTCCAGCGGTTTGAAGACTAATATCACAACGATCCATGGCAGCACGTCTCTGGGTCTGTTAGTTCTGGTAACGGTCACCGCCAGTGCTGGGAAGATTCTGGGTACGTTTTTTGTGGCAATTGCCCACAAAGTGCCCTTTCGAGAAGCAATGACCCCGAGATTCTTGATGAACACCAAAGGATTGGTTGAGTTGATTGTCCTCAATATTGGAAAGGATAGGAAGGTAAAACCCAAATTGCATAAAATTCTTGAGTTCATCTTGAATAACTGAATTGATTATTGGATATCAGGCCATTTATCTTGATCTACATGTTTACTTTTTCATTTTTCAGGTTCTGAATGATGAAGTATTTGCTATCTTGGTGTTGATGGCCCTGTTCACAACATTCATCACTGCCCCATTAGTAACTTCCATATATAAGCCGGCAAGAAAGGCGGTTCCATACAAGAACAGAAAGATACAAAGAGAGAAGCCAGAGGACGAGCTCAGAATCCTGGTCTATCTGCACGCTACGAGGAACATACCGGCGATACTAAACCTGAAAGAGGCCTCTAGAGGGATTTGAAATTATTCCCTGCGCCTCTACATTATGCACCTGGTAGAGCTGACGGAGAGGTCGTCTGTGATCATGATGGTTCACAAAGCCAGGGAAAACGGGCTTCCTTTCTGGAACCGAAACAGAAACCGGCCGCAAAAAGATCAGATAGTGGTTGCGTTCGAGGCGTATAGGCAGCTAAGCAGAGTAATAGTGAAACCCATGACTGCGATCTCTCCTATGTAGAACATGCACAAGGATATCTGCAACATTGCGCACCAGAAGCAGATCGCCATGATCATACTCCCCTTCCACAAATACTAGCATGTCGACGACATCCTAGAATCTCTGAATATGGGGTTTGAAACAGTGAACCAGGCAGTGTTGGAGCACGCACCATGCTCTGTGGGAATCCTGGTGGATAGGGGCCAACCGGGGGGTCAATCCTAGCTGGCGCCTTCCAACGTAGATCATCACGTGGCGGTGCTCTTCTTCGGAGGACCAGATGACCGAGAGGCTCTAGTTTTCAGAAGAAGAATGGCAGCGCATCCCGGCATTAAGCTGACGGTTATAAGGTTCCTGCCCAGCGTCGAGTTCGAGCACACTCTGCTGCCTGCCCACGAGAACAAGATTCACAAGTTTCCGAATGCAGAAATGAGCAGAGAGCGGGAGAAGGGGCTGGATGAAGAAGCCTTGCAGGTCGTATATAACAGCGTGTCGGATATTCCCAGGAAATACCATAGTGAGCAGGGTGCAGGTGGTGGTGATAATGTGGACGAGTTGATTGTATATGAAGAGAGGTAGATAAATCCTAACACGGCGGAGTCGGTGCTGGCAATCGCGAAGAGCAAAAAATATCACATGTTTTTGGTGGGGAGGGGTCGTTTCCGGCAAGTGAGATCATATCTTGAATAATGGTCTACCTGACCACAAGAGTAAATGTCTCATCATAGTCTATGCCTTGTTTTTTAGAGAAACCTTAGGAAATGAATCTAGCTTTACACTTTTCAATAGTGCCATCAACAACATGTTGAAAGTTACTATGGAATTCCCTTCAGTGTTTAGTAACAACTTCCCAAAGGTCATTCTTTATAATATATTCATAATCCTCTACCATTACATATTTTCATACTTTATACTTGGAAGCTTCTTCATAGGTGGAAGTTTATGAATAATTGATGTGACTCATTTGAGAAACATACCCTAAACATCAGTCATGTTTCTTTCTCTCTCTGGATGATTCTAATAGTTCTCAATTCCTCTCTACATCTTGTAGAATGTCTTGGCACCATGCATGCCTCCTTTTAGCAGGAGGTTCATCCACCAGTTCTACTGGTTCATCAAGAGCTAATAAATCTGAGAACTCTTTTGGTTTCTCCCTCTCAACATTTGAATGGAGAGAACTAGAATCTGAGTCATCCATCATGGGAGTTTCATGATACTCCATGTATGTATCATACTAAGTTTCTCTTGATTGCTTGAATGTAGCCTCTTCATGTAATGTCACATCTCGACTGACTTCAATGTGCCTTTCACCCAACGCATAAATTATGCAGGCTTTGGATGATTCACTATAACCAACAAAGGTTCCCCTTTTCTCAGATGGAACTATCTTTGTCCTCTTCTCTTTTTGCATTTACCATCAGAATGACTCCACATTCAATAATTATAATTCTCTACTTGTATGTTATAGCATATGGTCTTTCCATAAAACCTAAATTTAGTGAAATGATTAGCAACCTTGCAGAATCCAGTCATTTCAATGTAATGACAAATAGCTCAGACATATTATGCAAACATTTTAACCAATGTTTTAGCATAAACACCATCCATATTTCATGGAATGGTATGAAAGCCCATATGATACTTACTTAATCATAACATATACTACATGAGATTTACTATTCGCCAATTAAATAAAATTATAACATAAGCTCATCATATTATACTATAACATACTTCCTATTTCTAGGAATGCATATGTGCATATAACTGTAATGAAGCATATTCAAAACCATTATTATCTGATTTACACGAGCATTTGATAATCAAAATACAAATACTTATATTTTATTGTTTTGTGTGGGATCCCTCTTGAGCTCTTCCCCTTGCAAATATTACTTGAGTCTTTAGATCTTCATCTTCTTTCTTGACAACGGTTCACTGTGACCTGGATGTTCATACATCATCAATGACAATATCATATTTTATAGATTAATAAATTATTTGTGCACTTTAAAGGAAATACTCCTTGCAACGGTCATCATCTTCTTCATTGGATGAAGTCCTCTATGTAGGTTCATCTTCTGTAGTAGTGGAAGCCTAACACCTATATTTTTTCTTAGCTCGGTACTAAATTGCATAATGGCCTAAATGGTGTTTTCTCATCTCGACATTCCTTGCCTAATTGACTAAATGGTAATTCAAAAACATATAATACATAACTGGTAATAAACTTATTAATATGGATGCTTTTCTTGCTTGCCTGCTTTATGGGATTGTTATCGTTGATTACTCCTTTATTTGTTGCCTGCCCTAATACTTGGTAAAATTGAATTCCCTGCCAGCTTATGCTTTCGACGTGGAAACTTTATGTGGTTGGCTCATGGAATTGGTTAATACAATGTAACAAAGATATGTGGGTTGAGAGCTAATCCCTAGGCCCAAACTTTTTCAATAAGTCACAGTTCAAACATAAATAGAGGTGGAACCTTATATGGTTAAGAAACAAATAATGGAGAAGATGGTTGGGCGGACTTGGTGGAGGCTTAGGCGGAGAGGAGGTCGGGGGTTCGATCCTCTATGAATGCAAATGTTTTGTTAAATTAAACCACTGAAGTTCCAACCAGTTACCACGTGGAAGGCCCTAGTTGGTCCACGTAGAAAAGGACAAGTAAATAGTTCATAGAGAAGGTGGATAATATGGTTCACAAAGAAGTTGCTGCAATTTCGTATGCATGAAGTGAGCTCAGGGAAGGGACAAGACGACATTGAGCGTTCCTGCAATTCCATATACATGAAGTGAGCATGGATACATGAAGTGAGCATGGGGAAGGAACAAGAAGGAATTGAGCATATAGAGCCAACATTTTAGAGACAAGGCTTTTTGTCATGTTTAGTTTTGTTCAGAGACTGAGAAGGTTGTGAAGCATGTTATGAGGTCAAAATGATTCTAATTTTAAACTAGTCAACTCCAATCTATTAAGTGTTGAAAATGGATCAAAATATTGAGCTGAAAACTTCAATGCTTCACTCAAACTTAAAATCAAATTACAGTAGATTATTCATAGTCGTTGTGTAATCTATAATTGAATCAAACTGTTTTTTGATATAGACTCAACAATAGATAACTGTATATGACTGTTTTTTACACAAAACACCCTATTTAAAAAAAACTCTTTGTTATGTATAAAGAGCCTTAACTCGTAACTACTTGCTTCCATGTCACATAGAAAAGAAAAAAAAAACAATGATATCGGAAAGAGAACGAAAAGCGAAAAAAAAAGTAAAGGTAGAGTTACTCATGTTTAGTGAATATTTTTGGCTACTATATTATGAGTTTGTTAACAGTGGTATTTTATAAAGATATCATGATTTTTTTGAATTTTTTATTTTATTTTATGTTGGAAGGATATACCAAATATATCAAGATTATGAAAGTGAATTTAAAGCTACATATTGAACCAATATTTTTGTGTTTATAGCAACATTATACTAACAAATTGAGATTATTATTAATATATTGTATCCTATAATTAAAGTTGGCATGGAAACATTTTGTAGATGATGGATTGTAATTATTAAATTTAATTGTTTAGATATTGGAATTGCCTAAGATTGAGATAGTTTACAATTCTCATTAAGTCTTTGTTATTTTATAAACATAAATTAAGATGGCATGCACAAGTTTGAATATAAATACGTTTATGTTTATAACAACATTATATTAATTTAATTGTTTAGATATTGGGATTGTTTAAGATTGTGATAGTTTATCATTCTCATTAAGTCTTTATTATTTTATAAACATAAATTAAGATGGTATGCACAAGTTTGAATTATAAATAAGTTTATGTTTATACGAAGATTATTTTTTTTTTCAATGGAAAAAAAGCGTAATTTTCATTCATCATAAAGAGATCAAAAATTACATACTGTAATTCACTCTGTTAGTGAATTCAAAAACCTGTCTCATAGGTTCCTTTGATAAGATACCGGATCTGCTTCAGGTTTGCATTACAAAACTGTATAATAGACCTTTCTGTCCCACTGCTTAAGTCAAAAAGATACAGCTCAAAACCACATCTTGTATACATACTGCCGCTGATTCATTACAGAGAAATACATAAAAACATTCTGTCACGAAAAATATAATGAGAGCAGCCAGTAAAATCATTGATCAATCTATGAACGGCCTATGATAGAACTCAAAGCTCTGCCCTTCCTTTTCTTCACGAATTTTCCAAGTGCCAAATGCCATGCGCAGCCCTTCTTTGGATGCCTGGTCCGCTTCTTTGTTGTTCTCCCTGTAAACATGTCGGCAAAGGAAAGTATCATAAGAAAGTATGATATTCTGAACAGTGGAGAGGATATTAGCTAATCTAACATTTCTGCAGGCTTGAATATTCTTTATCCAGTTAATAACGTTCAGCGAGTCCCCGCAAACCGACAGCCTTTTGATGCCCCTCTCGTTTGCAAATATGAGAAGTAATTTTAAGCTCATGAGTTCAACATAATTGTTTGATCCCGCGCCTAGACCCATAGAAAGGGTGAAGGAATGAGTATCGGATAAAAAAAGAACAGCCCCCCCTCCACACGTCTCATTCTGAGCTGCTCCGTCAAAAAAACCCCAAGGATTGGTTTTATCTAATAACAGATCCAAATTCCTGCACTGAACGACAGCTCTGATGTATTCAGGTAGTGCTTTAAATAAACCTACCGCTTGAGCACTAGTAATTTCAGGAATACTAGCTTTTGCTTTGAATATAGCCCCGTTCCGGGCCAACCAAATCCCCCAAACGATGAGAAGCGAAAGAGTTTTTAACTTGGTTCGGGAGAAAGATCTCCACCAGAAATCCCATGCGCTAATAACTGAGTTTCCATCCCAGCGATGAGTCAAACCTACCTGCCTCATACAGTCTTTCCAGACTGCCACCGAATAGGGGCACGAGATAAAAAGATGTGGAATCGTCTCCAGCTCCTGTTTGCACAAAATACACCAGCCCGGCCCCTGGATATTTCTCCTCTGAAGTACGTCCCAGGTTGGCACCCTGTTCTCGAGCACACACCACATAAAAAGCTTGGTTTTTGCAGGGCACTTGAGCTTCCACAAGATTTTCCACCACCAGAATTCCTCCCTGTCCTCTGCCTCAGCGCTTAGACATAAATAATCCGCTTTAGGAGTATATTTCCCCCCCGGATCCATATCCCAGATAAGCTCATCCTCTTGTTCATTTAACTGAATATGTGAAGAGTTGAGGCCGTTGATATAGTTAACATAGAAGGGCAACTCAGGTTCCCCCAGCCCCAACTGTTCTGCACTTATCCAATGTTGCAACCATGGTTCCCCAGGTCTCTCCTCAGCCAGCTGGTTTAAGGTGAAGATACCCCGTAAAGCCAGGGCATTAATTATTTCCTCAGGAAGGATATGCTACATATCACTCCCAATCCAAGGATCTCTGCCCACCCGAAGCTTTTCACCATTTCCAACCTCCCACGACAGGTTAGATTCAATTAGAGGGAAAGATTTCACCACGGCCTTCCAAATAACCGACCCCCCGGTATGAGACTTCCTGGGGTTCCTGATCCAATCCTCGAGGCTCTCATGAGGGAAATATTTCTGTTTGATTACACGAGTCCATAAGCTAGAAGATTTGATCAGTCTCCACCCTCCTTTAGCAGCCAATGCTTGGGCAAAAAGGAAAATATTTTTGAGACCCCATCCCCCCAGCCCCTTTGGAACAGCAATTCTCTTCCAACTGACCCAAGGGGTCACCTGTTCATCCTTTTTACCGCTCCATATGAATCTGAAACAGATCCTCCTGATCTGTTCTAGCGTCCCTTTTGGGATCCATGAAAGGGACATCCAATATACTAGAATGGCTTCCAACACAGCCTTGACCAGCACCAACCGCCCTGCTCTAGACAGCCACCTAAAACTCCACACCTGTAACCTTTTCTACACCTTCCCTATTAGCCAGCGCCAGTCCTGTTTCTGATAACAATTAGCTTTTAGGGAGAATCCCAAATATTTTAACCCAGCATCGATACCAGCCAGGTTGAAAGGAAAGTGCTCTAGAAGTTCATTCTGTTCTTCTGGCCGAAGTAGATGAGAGGTGATAGTGGACTTTTCCACATTGATATCCATCCCAGAAGCTCTGGAGAATAGTTCAAGGATCTCCTTCAAAACACGAGTATCCCTTCTATCCCCCGAGCAGAAAATCAAAACATCGTCCACAAAAAGAAGGTGTGTAATAGCTAACTGTTCACCAATACGAATACCTGTAAAACGACCCATCCTCTGAGCGTCTGCTATGGCCCTACTGAGACCTTCTGCCACCAGCAGGAAAAGCAAAGGGGAAAGTGGACACCCTTGCCTCAGACCCCTCCCAGCATGGAAAAATGATGTGGCCGCACCATTTATAAGAACAGCAAAAGAGACAGAAGTAATACAAGACATGATCCATCTAATAAAATCAATTCCAAAACCCAGATGAGTCAACAACAGGCGGAGATAAATCCAACTTACCTTATCATAAGCCTTAGATAGATCGATTTTTAAGATAGCCCCTTTGATGTTCTTACACTTCATGCTGTGTAGACCTTCTTGAGCTACTCCAATAGCCTCATGAATCTGACGCCCTTCCAGGAAACCAAACTGTTCAGCAGTAATGTTCTCAGAGAGTACATTTTTTAATCTACGAGCAATAATCTTCGACACAATCTTGTAGATACAGTTACATAATGAAATAGGTCTAAAATCATTGAGAGTAGTGGGATTGTCTTTCTTTGGAATCAGAGCTATGAAAGTAGTATTGAAACTCGCTGGAATTCTCCCTGAGATACGAGTATCTTCGACTACCTGAAGCAGGTCCATACCCAAGCCCTCATAGAAACCCTGAAAGAGTTCAATAGTCCACCCATCCGGCCCTGGACTCTTATCTTTCTGAAAACTGCCAATAACCTCCTTTAACTCTTCTTCATCCACAGGACTCATCAATCTCCTATTATCCTCTTCTGCAGCAAATCTTGGAAACATCTGTGCCACCTTGATAACCTCCACAATAGAAGCCTGAGCGGGCGCCCTAAATAAAGATTCAAAATGGGTAACCCCACATATGGCTTTTCCTTCAAAATCATAATGTTCGACCCCTTCACCATCTCTCAGACTCCAAATAGTATTTTCAGCTTTCCTACCCCTGGCATATGCATGAAAAAATTTTGTATTGTCATCACCACATTCCAACCAGATCGCCCGACTCTTGAGTCTCCATTCTTCCTCCTTTTCCATAAGCAAAGTGTTCCTCCTACCCTCCAGGAAAACCATAGCTTCTTTTGTTTCCAGAGTCAGTAAACCTCCACCAGCCCCTTCATAGATCAGTGCAAGGTCAGCTTCAATATTCTTTAGTTCAGCATCCTCCCGTCCTCGTTTGGCTTTGGCCCATTCCTTTACCTCCACTTTGAGTCTTCTAATATTCTTAGCAAATTGAAAGGCTGCTGATCTTTCCAGAGTCTCATCATAGGCCCTCCAATGTGTCAGTACAAGGTTTTTGAAAGATTCATCGAGAAGCCAAATTTTGTTATACTTCAGAGGGCTAGGGGGATTGGTTGGCCCTTTTTTTATCTCAAAAAAGATAGGGAAATGATCAGAATTTCCCCCACAACCAACCCATTGCCTGACCAAAAAAAACCTGTCCACCAACTGCTCTGCCACCAGGAACCTGTCCAGCCTTTTCGCCACCCTAGCTTCACCTCCCCTGTTATTCCGCCAGGTAGGTTTCAGCTTCGAAGGCTCAATGTCCAGTAATTTATTTTCTACCAACCTATGGAGGAAGAAACCAGCTTGAGGATCCACAATTGCATGAGGACCCCAAATTTCAGACTGTCCCAAAGTAAAGTTTAAATCACCACCCACCACCACCGAGTCACCTCTGATAAGCGGATCCTGGAGCAAATCATCCCAGAAGGGGGCACGATTCAAATAAGGCCCATATACATTAATAATAGTGAGAGTAGTGCCCAAATCAACAAACTGAAGATCAACTCCCAGGACTGAAACTCTCCCCCACGCATTCACCAGCTTCGCCGAACTTAGCTTCCAACCCACAGCCAAGCCCCCAGAACGCCCACGAACATCCAGCGTCACGAAAGCCCAACCAACCAACCAAAGTTCAAGCTTTTCCTTAATGTCTTCTCCTAAACCTAAGGTCTCTTGTAGCAAAATCACATCAGGGTGTTCAAGAGTAAGCACCCTTTTGAAGGCTGATTTCTTTTTGGGTCCAGCCAAACCCCGGCAATTGAAAGACATAACCTTCATTTCCGAACATGCCTCCGGGCATTCACCGCTCTAAGTGCCCTTTCAATGGAGAGTTGTTTCCCCTCCCGCAAATCAGCCTTCGCCCGCAATTGAGCCTTTGAAAGATGAGAAACTCTACCCCTTCCCTTCCGAACCGACTGAAGATCTTTCCCCAGACCCCCCCCTGACTTTTTCAGGCTAGAACGAAGGAAATATCCAGATTCAGAGCTCTCAGGAGAAGAAAGTAATGAAGCCTCACCCTCCCTCCCAGGGTCCGGCTCAGGGTCCAAAGAAAAATCTGACATCAGAGGGGCAAACTCAGCGGAGGGAGAAACAGAGGGTTCAACAGGTATACCCCCCAAGGCCTCAGAGACCCTAACCCGATTAACCCCCGAAGAAGCAAACCCCTCACAAGGAAGTCCTGTTAAAGACAAGTTCTTAAGCCCCGCCACCCAGTCTAGACCAGCCAAAGAGCACTGATTTATAATCAAAGATAATGAAGGGGAGAAGGAAAAAGATGAATTACCCGGGAATTGGAGCCCCGGATTAACCTCTGCTTCCACTGGATCTGTGAAAGAGGCCACAGCATTAATTGATGGACTGTCTGCACGAATAACCAGTTCACCTTCAGATTCTTGACTGGTGTGATCCAATTCCTCAATAGTCTTCGCAATCCCCGAATCCTCCGACACCGCCACGGGTTCCATAAAAACCTCCTCCACAGGAGTTCTATCCGAGCCAGACTTTTTTACCCCACCGTCAGAGGAACGCAGCGGCAGACGACATTCCGAGGCCGGATGACCATATGCTCGACATCTCCTGCACCGGAAAGGTACATTTTCATAATCCAGTGACTGAGTGATGATATCCGGTCCCCAATCCAACTCAATGTTCTCAGGAAGACCTTCTCGAATATTTACCTCCACCAGGATACGAGCCACTTGTTTGTAGTGAGTCTCCAAAAATGACAAGTCGGCCTCCAGAAATTTTCCAATTAAATTCCCAAGATTCCTGAAGTGTATTGGCTCCCAAAAGTGTAGAGGTAACCCAGGAAGCCGAACCCATACTGGAATCATATCCACTCTCTCCCGACTAGCATCGAAAAGAGGATGCCAGGGCTTCAAAAGAACAGGTGAATGATTCATATGCCAGTTTTTGTTTAGGATTAAACGCAAATCTTCCTCGGACTTGACCACCACCGCAAACTAGCCACGGAGCAGCATATCCACCTCCGGAGAATAGCCCAGGATCACCTTCCAGGTTCCCTCCACCCAATCCACCACCGATTTACGGGCTAAGGTCTTCCCCATAACCCTACCCACCAGTGTCCTCTGTGACATAATTAAAACCTTATCCCACGCGATATCATCCCCCACCGCGTATCTGCCCACAGATCTAGTCTTAACCCAACTTCGTTTGCGTCTTTTGGAGAAACCCTTTACCTTCTCCACCATCCCAGGCAGCTGGTCATCCCCACCCTTCGGCAATCCATCAGCCAATACAGGACTCGTGCACCCCCTGTGTTCTGAAACGAACAAAGATCCCCTCCAGTGCCCATCGGTACCATCGCCCCCTGCCACAAAAGCCTGCTCAACTTGCCTGGCCACCCCCGCTGCCGCAATGCTATCAAAACCTTCCACTGCCTCGAAACCTTCTTCAAAATACGGCACCTGAAACCCTAGATGACTGGTAAAAAAAACCCCAGCTTCCGGCCAACGCGAGCTTCCCAGCAAATCATCCTGCATTCCATTAAGAACCTCAGAATCCACCAGGGGCAAACTTTGTGGTGAAAATGTGAGAAACTCCGAAGGAGAAAAGTCCGTAACCGGTCTCTCAGCCCCATAACCGGACGGTCCAGTATCAACAGGTCCCGGCCCCGGGAAAGCCTCCAAAAACCCCTTTGAACCTCCAGTTGGCATACCCCACACATCCTAGGCCTCCAGGTGGTCGCTGGAATAATCTACCATATCCAAATCCTCCATCACAATCAGCACAGCTAAAGAGAGTCAAAACCTGACAAAATTAACTGCAACAACCCCCAGCCGCTAGCCTTTTGGAAACCCTAACAGCCAGAAAACAAAACAAAAAACCCCCACCACGAACGCCGGATAGAGGGAGCTGTTCCTCGGGAGGCAAAACATTCATGAAGAAGGGTGCAGGGATGGTACGGTCAGAGCGACCCACCCCCCTGCCAATTCTGTACCTTCTGATCACCTCTGGAGCTTCCTCGACCGCGCCGCCATCCTCCTTTAGGGCACATCACCGTTCCATGTTGGACTTCTCCATGCCTTTTGGTCAAGTTATCCGATGTCAGAATACAATTTTCACAACACATCCAAATAAAACCTTTAAGTTTTCATTTATACGAAGATTATATTAACAAATTGAGATTATTATTAATATATTGTATCCTAGTTGATGGATTGTAATTATCTAATTTAATTATTTAGATATTAAAATTGCTTAAGATCAAGATAGTTTATAACTAAATTATTAAGCCCTTATTATTTAATAAACATAAATTAAGATGGTGTGCATAAGATTGAATTATAAATAAGTTTTTGTTAATGTTATGTTCCCGAGATAGTTTATAATTTTATTTTTTGCAATACCTTTAACATTTAACCTGAGATTTATGTAGCTTGGGGATTTATTTCATCACTCTAATATGCCACTAATATTGGTTTTTTTAAGCTAGTTTTTATTAGTTTCTAGCCATAAATTTTCATAGAATTTTCAAAACTTTTAAAATCAAATTAAACTATATGAAATAACTATATAAAGTAAGTACAAAATTTTGCAAAGTTCTAGGCTTAGGTGCTTCTATTAGCTTCTATTATGCTCCAGTGTGTGTCAAAATTCAATAAATAAGATTCTTAAAGAAGATAAAACTTAAGTTTATCAAGAAGATCCCCATCTGAAATTGGCACCAGGTTAGGGGCTCGGAAGTGAGGGGTAGTTTATGTAAGTGTTGGCTTATATAAAACTATCATAATACGAGTATGCCTTAGACCTCAAGCTTATTCTAAACTCTTAAAATTAAATTAAATTATATGAGGTAAGTGCAATCTTTTGGAATTCAATTCAATATGTATAATGACAACTATTATCTGAATTGTGTTTCACTTTTTTGAAACCAACTTAATTATAATTATATGTTTATAAACATTTATGCTAATTTGCTAATTTTTATATTCAATAGGTAGCTTTAAGTTCTAGATTAAATCTATCCATTTGATATATTCACTTCTCATAGATATAATTTTGCAACTAACTTATCCATCAATTTTTTTTTATAAACTCTCTTACATAGTGTCCAACCTTATAAATTTAAAATAAAATAAAATATTCATCAATTACTTAAAATCTAACTTTATGAGTTTAATAATATAAATTTCATAGATTTAACAATCACCAACTTCCAGATTATGTAACTTATACTGAACTCGCATAAAATGTAACTTCAAAATTATGTAACTTATACCCAACTCACAATTAATTAATTAAAATATTCATAAGTGAAATGAAACAATGTTAGTTAATTAAAATCCTTCATAAGTGAAATGAAACAATTATATATAATAGTTAATTAAAAGCCATCATAAGTGAAACGAAACACACACACACACACACACACACACACACACACACACACATATATATATATATATGAATGAATGAAAAATATGACCTAAGTGAAATGAAACACTTACATATATATGAATGAAAGGGATGACCCAATTCCAGTATGACTGTGAGTCACTAACATTTCAATATATAAATATTATTTAATTAGTAAATATAAACACTCATATATCGATTCACAAATAAAATTATTGAACTGTACAGTCAACTCAAATATTTATATAAACAATTATTTAAACTATTTCATGGTTTAATTTTAAATGAAAACCGCAAGCTATGCATTTATTCCATAGCTATCATATTTCTGGTTAGTTTACAAGTTTAAATAGATGGGTGTACAAACGTGCTCATAACTCTTATAACTTTGGTCTTCTAAATGACATTGGTTTTAAAAATATCTGTTAACTTGACATTGGATATTCGGACACATGCAACCTGCTTTTAACCTTTTTCAGCAATCAATCACCACTTTCTTGGAGGAGCTACTTTGCACTCGAAAAAATGCTTACACAAAAAGTGGTTGAACAACGCAATAATGCACAAAAAAGCAATACAACCATCGAATAAACCGAGGGAGAAGAATAATACAACCATCGAATAAACTGAGGGAGAAGAATAATTTCTGAACTGTAGAGTGAAATATAAGTTTTTATTTATCTTTATCAATGATTCTAATTAAAAACAATTAAAATAAAGTAGTTTTTATTTATCTTTATCGATCTGCGTCTTTAAAGTTTTAATGGAATTTAACTTCCTATGTTATCTAGGCCCTCCAGACGACTTTATTTTTGTAGACGGTAATTAATTAATTAAAGATAAAAACTATGCCTCACAGTAACTAATTGAAGAAGGAAACTATGCATTTTTGGAGAAGGATAACTCACTGAAGACAGAAGCTATACTTTTTGGAGTTTCAGATTGTGAGCCTCTTTCTGTTCATGAGACAGAAATTCCAAAATAAAGTGCAAACTACAGGGATGGGGCATGTATATTAATGCAAAATCTGATAGCTGACAGGGATGGGGTCTTTTTCTAGGATAAGGAGGAAATGAAATCAATAGAAAATGATTAACTTGAATCGTGGCAAGCAATCTTCAATGTGTAGTCAATTCCTCCTGCATGTATAACATTCTGGGTAATCATGTAAACCTGCATAAGTGAACAGCAATGAACCTGGTGTGCTGATCTGTGTGATTGCAATGTGGAAGAGGGAGTCATTCCGCGCGGTGGAGGTCTATACATATGGATCGGCGTAATTAACAAATGTGTGTTTGGTTAAATGGCGTGTCAAGTTTGTGGAGTTCGTGTGGTAGTGATCCACCGCATTTTCCATCCACACATCAAACCGGACTGCACCGATCAGCAAGTTGTTGCATAACAACTTCTTTATTTCGGCCTACATAGATGCCTGCTGCACAAATTTGCATTCTAATTTGTGTTTCTGTTAGATTCTATCTTCAGAAAGTGTACTAAGCCAGGAAACGAAAGAGAAAGAGAAAGATAATGCTGCATGTGTGGTGACCTTGGATTTCAGGAAAGATTGTTCAGATGCAACAGATGCCACCACCAATTTCAGCACATGTAAGACTGTCACTGCCTCTCATGTTCTGCAATTTTTTGGGCATATAATGAGTTATTTCATTTCTGATATGTGAATTATGGAGCCAATCTTAGCAAGTTGTATTTTGATCAACTGGACCCAGATGACGTAAATGTATGTGATTGGTGCCTTGACTTAGAGGCAAAACAAAAACAGAAAATTCAGAGCCGCAAAAGGAAAGTTGAATTGTAGGAAATGGAAAGTAGGAAGGAGAAGGAGATTATAGCTTCCATTTGTAAATCCAAGAAGGGTAACTCTAAACCTACCCTTAATAACCACGCCAAATTTAGAGAAATGGAGAAGAAAAGCAGCTAGGAGTGGCAAGCCTCACGTTTGCAGATTACAACAGTAAGTCGGTGGATAATTATCTCTACAGAGTATGGTTTCAATCGGAAGAAGTTTACACAATTCATGAAGCTGCTAAATATGTGTTTTGGGTAAACGTTTCTGAGAGCTACTATGCAGTTACGGAGAAAGTAACAGAGGTATATACTTAAGACTACTTCTTAGATTCCATTCAATTCTTTACTGCATGCCAGGTCTGTCATCCCCATGGTCTGAAAGTATCTCATTGATGAGAAATGTGGCGCAGGTAGAGTTAGATTCCTGTGTAGAGTCATGTTACTGCCATTGATGAGGATAGTGCATCGATAGCATTGATAATTCTTTTTGACATTTGCTATCACATTGTTTAATACAAATTTCTTAGCTTTGAAGTATTGAAAAAAGATCACGTTTCTTGTGTTCTCACTAGCGTGTAAATTTTACATTAACCTAATTATGATCTGTTTGCTGAATTTTTATTGCCCATGTGAGTTTTCAGGTATGCGAGACACTGGAAAAACGCTTCATATCTTTTAGAACGCTCTCTGATTTGGCAGGTACAAAAGTTCTGAAAATGAGGAGGCGGCCATTGCCTTTTGGATTTAATTTAATTTTTTAATAATAATATATCTTGTTGTAATTGTACTTATCTTGATGTCATAGTTGCCACTTGTCATCTGAAAACCAGATACCAAATTCCAAAGCTGACATCATTTGTGATTGGCCAATTACAACACAAATAAATACATTTTTATTATAATTAAAAATTATTATTTATAAAATTATAAAGTTAAACATTATAAACAACATTTTAATTTTTATGTACCTTTGAACTAATAGGTGAGTCAACCCAAGTTGACTTGCAATCGATTACAATATACCTGCTGAGGCAGGTATAAAAATAAGTGTAAAAATAAAAAAAAAATTTAAAATTATTTATTTTGAAACAAAATAAAAATAATGTAATGTAATGAAAAAATATTTTCTATTTAATAAAATATAAAAAAAAAACCTAAAAAATAAAGAATAGAAATAGATAATTAAAAGGAACTATTTAAATGGAAAAGGCATAAAAATTATGCACATTTAGATTCTATTTTAGTTAATAAAAATGACATAGAAGTTATGGTGATGAATTGAATTTGTTTTGATAAAATCTTATTCTTATTGGAATTTTTAAAAATCTATGTTATACCTGTCATGTTTTAGAATTTTTAAATAAATAAATTTTTTAATTAACTAATATTATATGTAATATTCATATGAGAAAGAGAGATACTATACATTATAACTAAATGTGATCTTATTCATTACATACCTGTGATACATTGGAGTTCTCTGTAGAGTAGACATTCTCTCCATCATTTTTTAGGTAGTCGGTTGCACTTTGCTTCTCATGGACTATGTTTGGAGTGAATTTGGCCAATAAATTTAGTCTTCACCTATTAAAACAACATAAAGACTGAAATTTTTATTTATTTGAGAGATTTACAATGGTGTTAAATATGAGTTCACACCTAGGCTCAGCAAGAAAGAAAATGAAGAGTGGATTCACACTATAATAAGAATCAAATAATCCTTTAAAGTTACATGCTTTTTGTTAAATTAAAAAAACACACATTAACAATAACATAATCAAACAATTTTCAATTATTTTTTTTATCTAATCCAAACATATTAAAACAACTGTAAAAAATGAGGGACAACGTCTGAATTTAGATGAAGTTGCAACGTGAAATCATTTATACATACAACTAATAAAGTAGCCAAAAAAAAGAAAACGATGGATCTTTTTACCTCCTGAATTTGTTTCTGATTCAGAAAAATAATAATTAATCAAGCATAATTTAATGTGTTTGTTATTATGTTCTCGACAGGGAATATATATGAATGGGTTAGGTCAATTAAGTGGACATGCATATTTAATTTTTTTAGTTTTCAAATGTTTTTAATATAGTTTGATTAAATTTTATTTTTTGAATTATTTAAATATTGATTTAACTTAATTTCTATTGTTTTTTTGCAGGTGACGTTTGCTTGGGTTTTTGTGCCCCAAGACCCGGCGGCGTGATGGCGTAAGCAGTGGTAATGGCCTAAGCAGTATTGGAAAATGGTTTTCATTTATTTTTTTGGGGAAGAGAATACCTTACTTGAGGCCCAAGACACACTTCAAGTAACACTGCAGTCCACAATTCACTACAGTCGATAAACCTTGACTCACATGTGCAGTCCACAGTTCACTGCAGACGATAAACCTTGCAAGACTCACAGGTGGCTATTTGCATGCGTCTGGGTTCAGCATTATCAATGTGTTACAGCCAGAATCTGCTCGTGATCTATATCGTGGGGGCCAAATTCTAACGACTATGGTATCAACCATATTCAGCATCATACAAGCAAAAGTATGGCTATTTCCAAACACTTACATGGGCTCAGGTCTCTCCAAATTATGTAGAATGTGATGTTATACGGTTACTGGAATGGATAGAATGTTGATTTTCTTTGTTGAGGAGCTCTAATGTTCATTTGCATGTTTTTGGCATCTCAAATTCTGCAGACCTTCCTATGGGGTAAGAAAGCATTTCGATGATGCAGAAGGGACAGAAGCCAGTAGCATCAAATTGACATATTGTAAAAGGTAATAAAATAAAAAATTGCTCTATGTACTCCCTTTCAAGCAACCGAGAGTATGATCTTTGGTTACTATTTGTTTTGATCAGCTCCAGGCTGATTCTTTATTGGGGTTTAATAGCAAAATTCTTGTACTCTGCTGGGTACCTTAAAGGCACCAACTAGGTTGATATTATAAGTAAATTAGTTGCATTCACTTAACTACATACAAACATGTATGAAGTGGCCCTTGGTTTTCTTGTGGATGCATGTTAAACATGGTTTAAGTTCATGATACTAACAATATCTAACTTGCAGGAATTGTAGTAATGGTGATGCAACCAAGCCACATACCCATGAATTTTCTGAGGACACAAAAAATAATGGTGACGTGCCTATAGAAGCCATGAATGCTGAATTGCTCCCATCCAATCAAGCTAATAAAGAGAATAATTTTCTGCATCCTCGACCAAAGTCTTTTGCAAAGAAGTTCAAAGAAAATAAACCTGAACAAAAAGGAGGAGGAATTGGCCATGGCAAAACCGCATTAAGTACTACAAATTTAGGGGTCCGCGTGCAGAGGCGCAAGCAACAGAACTTGGAGGAAAATTATGGATCTAACCTGAAGCATCATCGGGAAGTAGCATCAGATCATAATCAACAAGCATGTTTAAATCAACCAATTAGCAAACAAAGACGAAGGCAAGCCCCTAAAGTTGCTTCTGAAAAGGGCAGGGAAGATCAATGTCCAAGAACCCCAAAACGGTAAATCTTAAACTTCTTCCTGAAAAGACGTGCAACTTAACTTCTCTTAGGGCAGGTTTTTCCCCACAGCACCACATTGGATAATTAGTCATGACTGTATTGAAATTTTGAAGTTAGTGCCAAAGTGTCTACTTTAGTTCATTATCTTTCTTTTCAAGATCTCTAAAGAAGCAATGAGAGCATTTTTAGTGGAGAATACATATGGGCAAGATAGAAAAAAGATAAGCAAAGCAGTGCAGTTCTATAGTAGAATGAGTGGCTTGAGGGAGGGATTTTCTAAAAATAATTGGACTCAAAGAAACTCTTTATCAACTCTTTTATCATCTGGGAATGTTCAAATATTTCTATGTTTGAATTCTATTCTCTTTTCTAGAGTCTCTTTAATGAATTGATGGTATGTTTGGTCATGGGATATATGGTTTATATAGGAAAATACTTCAATCCCCTGAACCAAAAGGAACTAGAATGTTAGGTCCTCAGAGGTTTTGTTTTTATTGAATAATAAATCTCTTTTATCTTCTGATGTCTCTTTGTCTTCCTAAAATTGCACGATCCCAGGGTTTGTTGTTAAACTTAGGTTTCTATGATTTTATAGGTCAAAACCAAAACATTGGAATTAATATAGACCAAGAAGTTTCTCTTTAAATATGAGCTTTAGCAAAACTATAAGAATGCATATAATTTCTTCTTCACATCCACTTGAATACATTGTTTCTATGTAAAATGTGATAAATCTCACATGAAAATTCCTTAAGATTTGATACAGAAATTCCCTGCCAACTACAACTTCCATTTTTGTATGTCATATGTTGTGCATATGATAACACTTTTTTATGAAGAGGCTACTTCAATTAAGGTTGCCAGCACTATGCTGTATAATTTATACAACAAATTTCTATCTCATATGAAAATTCCTTTAGATTTGATACAGAAATTCCTTGCCAACTACAACTTCCGTTTTTGTATGTCATATGTTGTGCATATGATAAAACCTATTTATGAAGAGGCTGCTTCAATTAAGGTTTCCAGCACTGTGCTGTATAATTTATATAGCAAAGTTCTATCTCTGTTGACACAATTTGCAAATCTGCATGAGGAATCCATCACTAACATTTCATATAGATGTCATTTAAGGTGATCACCAAAATCATTCTTGGTAGTACTGATTCTGTAGCTCTGTTGGTACAAGAGCACATTAAATTGATCAATATAGAATTGAAAAGCACAAGTTTTTTATGAATCTGTATCTATTGCAAGGGTCCCAGTATGATAGACACAAAGGTTAGTCAAAGGACATAAAAATACTCTCTGGCTATTGGCTACTTGAGGAGTTAGTAGCAGGTTACACGTATTAGGGGTTACCATACTGTGGTTTCAATATTTTGTTAGGGATATGGTTAGGTAGTCAATTGAAATTCCTTTTTATGACTACCAACATAATTTTGTATATTCTTGGCATTTTTTATTTGAGATAACCAGTTATATCACTGATTAGTTCTTGATTAGATTTTTTATTCATTACAGATTAACGCTGTGTTTGAAAATGTTCTTCCTGGCCATTTTTTGAGGCTTGGCTTTTGATTAGGGGTTCAATGAGTTAGTGCGGATTTATACATATGAGATCAATTAGGATATGCCTTTGGATTCTATTTTAGTATGGAAGAATTTCCTTCACTTTTGAAAGGTGGGAAAAGTGTGGCCAGTCAATGCAGGCCCTCCCCTTGTAATCAATCCCTAAAAGGTGGCCATGTTTAAAATTTAATGAGGCAGCCAAAGGTAACTAGCCAATGCTGTAAAGGGGATAGTTAGGGAGGACAAGAGAAATGAGTTTACTCTTATGCTTTAGGAATCGGTTAGGCATCTAACAATGAAGCAGAGATTATAGTGATGTAAGGACCATCTATAGGTAAAATGCTAGAAAATTGGTAAGCTGTTAATTTTGAGGGATTTTAATATTTTATCAATGGTTGGAAACTTTATTAAAATTGAAAGCTTCAAGATTTTCTTGAGGAAGTAGAGAGCTTGTACCACTATTCACATAATTAAAAAGGGCTGATATTAGAAGGGGCAATATAGGTTGGCAAATATAATGGCAAATGAGGGAATTAAATTAGGGCCAGTGAATCTAAAATAATGACCTTTTAGGATGGGACAAAGTATCAGGACTAGAGTATTAAGGTGTACTAGAAAATTATTTTTGGAAGGATATGTGATTATGAGCTACAGATAATGACTACATCCTTGAGGATTATCACCTTATACATTCTTATAACAATAGAATTGAAATATTGATGGGATACGAACGACTAAAAGGTCTCTATGGAAGCTTTAAGGTTTAGTCCTTACAAAGATATCACAATGTCACAAAAATCATTAGAGTTTCATTTGTAGGAATTAGCAAATTGCATGTATGGATTCTTAATGTGCTGAAAAATTGTGAAGGAGCAAGAGGGATTAGAAGACTCGAATAATGATCCTGAAAGGGTTGTGAAGGGTGCCAAAGGTCAAGGAAAGAGCTGGCAATGGATAATAGTGCTAGGATAGGGATGGGATTTGAGGATCTTAGCTACTCAAGGATCCATAGGAATGTGGTCGATTTGGCTAAGGAGATGAGGAAAAGCATAGAGACAGTCCTGCTTGTGATTGGTGAGTTTTGCAATATGTATGGGGCCATTGTGACACTAATGCTTCATACGGTGAAGTTGGGGTCGACTAATACAATGTTTACAAGGAGCAAAAACATCTAAAGGAAATTGTATCAAGTCAGTAGCTTCAAATATAAATTTAGAGACACAATAAGTATAGCTGGATAGAGTTCTGGTAAAGTTTGAAGAGATTGAGCCAAGGCATTAGATTAGTTAGGGAAAATAACCAGGTTTGTGCCTTGAATCTTGATTTTATTAATTTGTGGGAAATTTCCCCAACTTGAAAGCAGCGCCCTGGTACAGTAAGATTGTCTTAGTGAGATGGTTCAGGTTGTGCTGGGTGCATCCAGGCATTTTTGCAGTGTTCCATGGGGATGTGTCCCCTAGGGTGGGGAATGCGCCCCCTCACTCCCCCACGCTTCCGGGATGGGAAAGTCCTGGGGAAAAATTTCCCCACATCCCCCTTTTTGGGGAAACTCAGGGAAATGCGTTTCCCCACGTTTCCCCCTAGGGAGCTTCTAGGCGTCCCACCGTCCCCCCCAAATTTTCATCTTTCACAATAAAAATAAATGCAAATTAAAATATTAAAAAAATGTTTAAAAAATTAAAACATAATTAAACAAAAATTAAATTAAATCCTAGACTAACCTAAGAGTCTAAGACCTTCCTAAACTCTATCCTCCCATGATTTCATTTCATAATCATATTTCAACTAAAATTGCAGTAGTCGTCATTGTTCTAAGTTCCCGCGGCTTTGACAGGCGTCCATGAAAATTATAAGTGGATGCACTAAATAGAGAAAAATAATAGGAAACCGGGTTCTTGTTTACTGTAATTCTAAGTCAAATAATATATTTTATATTTTAACTCAGAATAACAAATTTAACTCATAGAAAGACGAAAAATAGCAGGGTTTCTTCAATCATCCCTGCTTTCATTTATTAGCGCTTAAAGTTACCCTACGTTGAGATATTATGGGTTGCTTGAGGAGAGGGATGCATCAACAAGGGGTGAGATGAGAGGGCCCACCCACTTGCTATTGTTTTTTACTTTTCATTTGTGGTTTTCGACGAGCATCGTACAACCAAGATCTTGCTGCCTCGATAAGAGAGGTGGAATGTAGCTTAGGAGGACGGAGGACATAGTTAAAACTCATTTTTCATGCCAATTCAGTTGGAAACCAACTTTGAAGTCTGAATGTGTATGTTAAACAAAATATAGCACTTTTTTATTTTTTTGGTTGGGAGTACACTTTTTGTTGAAAGACTAAGAGGGGGGTGAATCAATATTTGTACTATTTAAAACTTTAATCAAAAGCAGGTTGCTGATCACCAATCACAGCACATCATCAATATGTATAAAGACAGCAGGATGCATAGTACACAACAGTTTTTAACGTGGAAACCCAAGTTCTGGGGGTAAAACCATGGAAGCCTTTTTAATAATAGTTGTCCAGAAATAACTGGATGAAAGGAACAACTCTCTTATTATATAGATTTCAATTTTCCAGCTTCAACTGGAAGGAGGCTACGACCCCCTGATTTACAGGCTGTGACCTGAAGGAAGCTGCCACTCCCTAGTTTTTCGGCTTCTACCGGAAGGAGGCTACGACCTCCTTTCCTTGCCCCATCTTGCCACCCTGATAAGAAGAATATTGCTGAACCTGTGGACCTGTCAAATACCAAACCCTGTACTCTCTGCTGATATCATCTACACTCTGATCACTGCCAAATCTTCTCTGTTGTCAATACTGTCACATCATCTTTCTGCTCATGTCATCACGATCATGCTGATCAAGTTGCTCATCAACACTGCTGGTTACTGTCAAGTCATCAAACATCAAGGGATGAACATGTCGTCATCAAGATCTACTCATCTCATCATCATCATACAGTTCATCATCAAGGAGATTTCTTTATCAACAAGGTCTGCGAAACATTAGTCTTTGAACATCATCATGGGATATGCATTATCATCATAAAGAGTAGGAGTGTATGTACATCATAGAGTGCATCATGCATCATTACATCATCATCATCATGTATCATATCAGGGCATACATCATTATATAATGAATCACAACTTGTACACTAATATTACTGATCATACGCATGTACTTGTATACTTACTTGTTCACTACTGTACACTCACTGATCTCTATACATACCAGTCACTGACCTCTTCATAAACAACTGTTCACTGATATCATATGTTCTTGTACACGCTAATCATTGTTTTACTTCATACTACATACCACTGTACACTATACAAACATAAATCACATTTTAATTGTTCATCCACTTTGACATATTACTGTACTATATACATTGTTCATCATTGTACTGTTCATACTACTATTCATATATGCACTCCAACACATGTACATAGCTCACTGTTCATACTGGTTAACAATTTCATGCCAACATACCTTTCATACTTGAATTTCGGGACTGTCACAAGATTGACAAGGAAGGTAGCAGTATCAACTCTTTTTGTTGTTGTTAAGAAACCCACGAATAAACCAAGGTCTGCTGCTTTAAACCCCAAATTTCAGAGCACCTTCAGATTCCATCAGGATGACTTCAATCTGGCTTGTGTATCTGAGCTTTAATTGCTAGACTCCTGTCGAATTCAGAGGAGAAAATGAAACTTCAAAACATCTGAACTGTGCCTGTGGCTGTATTCAAACCGTCTTTGTCAACGCTTGTATCTTTACTGGGCTGCCACAGTCTTCAAAATATGTCTATACTGCTGCAAAGATTAGTTTACTGAAAATGAACATTTCAGATCTGAATATGACAGTCATTTACATTCTCTTTCTGCTGGCCTGTAGCAAACAGTGATGCTCCATGACTTATGGATTAAACAGTGTTGTTGTGGCTCTCTCTTGGTAACCTTCAGCAGTCAAATGGAAGCAACGATCAACCTCTAAACCCAAACCTTAGACTCTGTGGGACAAAAACTTGGACTGTTTACTGTTCAAACCCGAAAGTAAAGCTCTGAAAAAAAATCAGATGTAGGAACAAACTCAGAATCTCTGTGTAAAAATCGGGTGTCTCTCTTTGCTGTTGAGAGTTTATTCCCATGAATTAACTTCCTTAGACCAACGAAAACTCAGTCCAAAACACCCAAGAAAATGTTGCATTTATTGAAATGATAGTTACTGATTTAACCCCGAAAAAGGAAAACAATACTCTGTGGAAATCTCAGGTCTCTGAAAAGAGGGCAGCAACAGATTTGTTCCTCAAAAATCGGACAAGATTGATGACTGTAAATTCTCTTTTGCTGTGAAAATAAAATCGGGTATGCTATTCTCTTCTGTGTGGAAATTCAACAAAAATCCACTCCCAAAGTTGTAAGAATTATGTGTTCTGCTATGAACTTTCTTCACAACTCTCAGTCCATGGCATAGTGAAGGAGAAATAGGAGTTATGCTTCTGCCCAGTTGTCCTCCATTATCGAATTTGAGTGAGATCCGCGAGCTTGTAATTTCCACAAAACGATTTCCAAGCTTGTAATGTCCATGATTTGCAGACCCTAATATGTTGCCGCAGATATGTTGTCTGAAGGGAAAATAGTAGGGAGTTCTTTCCTATACAATTTTTTTAAAAGACCAATGGTAAGTATATTTATACATGTTGAGAGAGAGCCATTTGGGGCCGACTTGAAGGTAAAGTTAAGTCCATTTTCTTTTTCTCCTTTTTTTATATTAAAAAAAATGTTTTAACTTTTTAAAAAAGGGGTAGACATTAGAGACAGATTAGATTTAATATTTTATTTAGTTAGTAGTAAATTTAGGATTAAATTAATATTTCAATTCTTTTAATTGTGACATATTTTCTTTTAAACACTTTTAAATTTTAAAAAAAATTAAAAAACATGTTTTAATTATTCAAATATTAGGTTTAATATAATATTTACTTAGTGGTCATATTATTTTTAGGGTTAAGGGTTTAATAAAAAAAATATCAAAGGTAATGGTTTTTAAGGAATTTAGTTCAGTTATCACAGCTCCATAAACAAGATCTTCAAGGTGTGGGAGTACCTGGGATTTTCTTAGGGTACCATGACCTCTAACAGACGCAAATGACCACTGAAAGGGTCATTTGGACTCTTACAACTTTTTCAACCCGCCAAGGATACAAACTAAGACAAAAGGGCATGGGTGTGGTACTAGGAGACCGTAAGGCAACTTAGGGGTACTGGAACACTCTACAGGGATTTTGGCCATGTACCAAGGGCTCTAAGGGCTTGGACAAAGTCAAAAGGTCTCCTTAGACACTGACACTCACTCAACCCTCAGAGGCTCCTCAAGGGGCACTAAAACACACTAACACACACCTGTTGGCATCAATGACAATTTAGTCAACAATCTCCCCCTTTGTCATTGATGACAACTCCAAAGCTCCCCCTTCAAACGAGCTTCCTTTGACCACACAACTCCCCCTTAGATCATGCTTCTTTTACTTACCTTGTTCAGCTTTTTCTCCCCCTTTGGCATCAATGGAAAAGGGTACTTCTGCCATGCTCCCCCTGTCATATTGTAGCATTGTTGAAGATATATGAATTCAATTAGGAGATAGTATGACTCCCAATTTTTCTCTGAGGTACTCAAAAGTCTCTATTGGGGGAGGCTTAGTGAAAACATCTGCAACCTGTTCTTTTGTCCCGATATATCCCAACTAGATATTCTTTTCAGTGACCTGTTCCCGAAGAAAGTGCAACTTGATTGGAATGTGCTTGGTTTTGGAATGCATAACTGGATTTTTGGAGATACTGATGGCACTCGTATTGTCACATAGAATAGGAATCTGTTCATTACATGTCACATGTATGTCTTGCAGGGTTTGCTTCATCCAAAGAATCTGAGTACAACAAGCTGCTGCTGCTATATATTCTGCTTCTGCGGTTGATAAGGACACTGAAGACTTCTTCTTGCTTGACCAAGATGCCAGACAACCACCTAAAAAGAAGGCCGTTCCACTAGTGCTTTTTCTATCGTCAACACATCCTGCCCAATCTGCGTCTGAATATGCTATCAATGTCAGGTCATTCCCTTTTGGATACCAAAGTCCAAAATCCAAAGTTCCTTTGAGATACCTGAAGATCCTTTTAACTGCTATAATATGATTTTCTTTTGGGGCAGCTTGAAATCTTGCAACTTGTCCAACGACTTGCATCACATCTGGTCTGGAGGCAGTTACATATAGTAGACTACCAATCATTGACCTATAGAGCCTTTGATCAACTTCCTTAGATTCATCATCTTTGCTTAGCTTATAACTGGTGATCATAGGGGTACTCACAGGTTTACAGTCTTCCATCTGGAATTTCTTCAACATCTCCTTAATGTATTTTGTCTGGGTAATAAAAATGCCTTCTGTTCTTTGAGAAATATGGAGTCCCAAGAAGAAGGTCAATTCACCGAGTAATGACATTTCAAACTATTTTTGCATTTCTTTAGCAAATTGTTGACTTAGTGAATCATCATCACTTCCAAATATGATATCATCAACATAAACTTCAATGATGAGTATGCTGTCATTGTCTTGTTTGATGTACAAATTGCTATCTACACTTCCCCTCTTAAATTTTTGTTGTAGTAATTACCTGTCCAATCTAGAGTACCAAGCTCTTGGAGCTTGTTTTAGTCCATATAGGGCCCTTTTTAGTCTGCATACATAGTCCTCATTTTCTGAAAGTTGAAATCCTTCTGGTTGTTCGATATAGACTTCTTCTTCCAATTCCCCATTTAGAAAAGCTGATTTTATGTCCATTTGATACACTTTGATGTCTTTGGAGCAAGCGTAGGCTAATATCATTCTGATAGCTTCCATTCTGGAAACTAGTGCATATGTTTCTTCAAAGTCTATTCCTTCGATCTGAGCATAACCCTTACACACCAATCGAGCCTTATTTCTGATTACCTGTCCATCTTCATTCATTTTGTTTCTGAAAACCCATTTTGTGCCAATAACATTTTTGTTATGTGGTCTCGGAACAAGTTCCTAGGTTTCATTATTCTTGATTTGATCTAGTTTTCTTCCATAGCTTTAACCCATTGTTCATCTTTACTGGCCTCTGCAAAAGTTCCAGGTTCAGTTGTAGACAAAAGAGAGAAGTGTACCTGCTCATTTCTTCCAGATTGTCTTCTTCTGGTTCCTATTCCGACATCCTTATCACCAATAATCTGATTTGATGGATGATTCTTCTAGTACCAATTCTTAGGTGATGGATGATCTTTTTGTTCCTCTTGTTCGACAGTTGGTTGATTCAGTTCTTCATCTTCCGTGAGTTGCTCTTCATCCTAATCGGGTTGTTCTTCCATTTTAATTTTCTTCATACCTCTTTTCTTTGAACCTTTCTCTTCTTCATCGTCTGATTCTTTTGAGTCTTCTTTAGATGATGTTAGTATTCCTTCAACTATCTTCACGTTAATGCTTTCAATCACTTTGTCTAATCTCAGATTGTAGCATTTGTAAGCTTAACTCTTGGATGAATATCCAACAAATATGCCCTCATCTACTCGAGAGTCAAATTTTCCAATTTTCTTGTCATCTCTTTTGATGTAACACTTGCTTTCAAAGATTCTAAAGTGCTGTACACTTGCTACTCTTCCAGTCCATAGCTCATAGGGAGTTTTATCATTTTTGTTTTTGAGTAATCCTCTATTTAAGATGTGTACTGCTGTATGAACTGCGTGTCCCCAAAATTTGTCATTTAACTTGGATTCATTCAACATGGTTCAAGCCATCTCCATTACTGATCTATTCTTTCTTTCAGCAACTCCATTTTGCTGAGGTGTTCTGGCTACTGAAAATTGTCTCTTTATTCCATGCTCTTCACAGTACTTGTTGAATTCATCAGAAGTGAATTCTCCACCGTTGTCAGATCTAAGACACTTGATTCATGACCCTGTTTCATTCTCGACCAGTTCCTTGAATGTTTTGAAACATCCAAATACTTCTGATTTCCTGTTGAGAAGACATACCCATGTCATCCTGGTATAGTCGTCAATAAGTAGCATGAAGTATTTTTCACCATTCAATCCTTTGCTTTTGGTTGGTCCACATAGGTCAGTGTGAACAAGCTCCAAAGGTTTTGTAGAAGAATGCTCTTTCGTCTTAAAATGCACTCTTGTTTGTTTTCCATGTTGACACTGTTCACATACAGAGTTAGCAGGTTTTGTGACTTCTGGCATATTTCGAACTGCTTGGTTTTTGTAAATTTTGACCAGATTGTCAAAATGTATATGCCCCATTCTTCTGTGCCAAATCCAGCTTTCATCTTCTTTTCCCAAGTGACATTTTTCAGACTCAATCTCATCTAACACATATATGTTGTTTGGAGTCCTAGTGGCTGTGGCTACTAACTTCCTTGATCCTTGCTTTCTAATTTTACATCCTTTTGAGTTGAAGATGAGTTCATGACCTTGATCACACATCTGACTGACGCTTAGCAAATTATGTTTCATGTTATCTACAAGCAAGAGATTTTCAGCCAAGGAGTTTTTACTTCCAAGCTTTACTGTGCCCTTTCCCAATACTCTTGCTGAATTGTTATTTCCAAATGATACAGATCCTTTATCTTTTTCAATATTGACGAAAGCATCTTTGTCACTTGTCATATGCTTGGAGCAACCACTATCAACATACCATTTTCCAGAGCCGTGATTCTGAGCTTGAAGAGCAATACCACATTCATAGTTGTTGTTATTGTGTTTAATCCACACCTTGTTGGGCAAGTCCTCATTTTTAACTGTTGGTATCCTCCTTCTGCAATTTCTGGCTAGATGACCAAAGTTGTTACACTTGTAACATTCTATTTCTGATCTCAAGGGATCAAATTGGTTGTTGTATTGTGGTCATCTAAGGCTTGCAAGGTTATTCCTTGTCTCAAAGTTTCTTCTTTGAAAACAGTTTACAGCTTTGTGTCCAAATCTTCCACATGTAAAGCAATGCCCATAAAAGAAGTATCCATACCTGGGAATATATGGAGGAGGTGCTTTTCTGTAATCTGATCTTTCTGCTGGCCTTTTTTCTAATACAGGTTGTTCTGGCTGACGTTTGATATCTTCTTCATTCTTGTAGTCCTTGACAACTTCTGCATACCTTCTTGGCTTCTTTTCATTATCTTTCAACATTGAGCTTGAGGCTTCATTTGTATTCTGCTTGTATCCTATACTGGTCTTGTCGAAGAATGACTTTTGATTGCTGATGATTTGTTCTAGAACCTTGGAACTGTTGTCATAACCCTTTGCGATATCTTTCATCTGTAGCTTGTTCTTCAGAGATACCATCTCAGCCTCACAGTTCTCCTTTTCTCTTATATTTGTCATTAGTTGTTCAGTGAGAGAGTTTTCAACTGGTTTGGCTTCTTCTAGTTTGGTCTTCAAGTCAAAAATGGTTTGTTCAAATCATTGTTCCTCTTCCTTAAGCAATCTATTTTCTTTCCTGACTTTCTTCAGCTATTTCAAGGCGCTTACAAGTTCAGCCTCAAGATCTACCTCTCCTTCATCTTCGGATTCTTCCTTACTATTATGATCCTTATCCGAGCTTATTGCCATAAAGAGTACCTTGTCTAGTTCATCGTCATCATCAGAATCACTGTCACTATCAGAGTCACCACTGGATGAGTTATTGTCTCTTTTTGTGTAGAGACTTTTCTTCTTTGCAAACTTTCTTCATTCTTATTCTTGTAATTATTGTACTTCTTGTAGGGTTTAAAACTATCATCCTCTTCACCATCTGAGTTCTTTGCATATGGACATTTAGAAGCAAAATGACCTATCTTTCCACATGAAAAACATTTAAGAGGTAACTTACCTTTGTATTTTCCAGTGCCTCTCTTTAATTTCCGAACAAAGTTGGCTATTTCTTCATCATCAGATTCATCACTTGTTGGTTTGTATTTCCTTGATTTGTTCTTCCCAGCTTGTTTGGAGGAAACCTTGAATGCTGCTTCCTTTCTTGACATATCTTCATCTTCAATTCTCATTTTGTAAGCTACTAAAGTTCCATGCAGCTGATCCACTGTCATAGTATCTAGATCTGTTCTTTCTTATAAAGCAGAGATCTTGGGGTTGAACCTTTTGGGAAGAGTTCTTAGAATTTTCTGAACAACTATAGTCTCCTCAACCTCTTCTCCTAATCCTCTGATGGTATTCACGAGCTGATCAACCCGAAGAATATAGGCTGCTATGTCTTCTTCTTCATTCATTCTTAACTGTTCAAATTGTCCCCTGTAAGTTTGAAGTTTGGCTTCTTTGACTTTGTGGTCTCCTTCATATGTGGTTTGGAGTTTGTCCCACATTTCCTTTGCAGAGGGACAGTTCATCACTTTGTTGAATACAGATTCATCTATAGCACTTAGAAGATGGTTTCTGGCCCTTGAGTTGTTGTTGTATTGAGCTAGCTCACCTGCATCAGTTGGCACGGTCTTTGGTACTTTGTACCCATTCTCGATACTCTGCCATATTTTGATTCCTTGAGATTCTATGAAGGCTCTCATTCTTATACTCCAAAATGCATAGTTACTCCCATCAAACAAGGGTGTTCCAGATTTGCTTTGTTTAGCAAATTTCCCCATGATTACCTTCCAGCGGTTAGTCTATTCTGAAGGAACCTGCTCTGATACCAAATGTTGAAATACTGAGAGGGGGGTGAATCAGTATTTTTACTATTTAAAACTTTAATAAAAAGTAGGTTTCTGATCACCAATCACAGCACATCATCAATATGTATAAAGACAACAGGATGCATAGTACACAACAGTTTTTAACGTGGAAACCCAAGTTCTGGGGGTAAAACCACGGAATCCTGTTTAATAATAGTTGTCCGAAAATAAATGGATGAAAGGAACAACTCTCTTATTATATAGAATTCAATTTTCTAGCTTCAACTGGAAGGAGGCTACGACCCCCTGATTTACAGGCTGCGACCTGAAGGAAGCTGCCACTCCCTAGTTTTTCGGCTTCTACTGGAAGGAGGCTACGACCTCCTTTCCTTGCCTCGTCCTGCCACCCTGATAAGAAGAATATTATCGAACCTGTGGACCTGTCAAATACCAAACCCTATACTCTCTGCTGATATCATCTGCACTCTGATCACTGCCAAATCTTCTCTGTAGTCAATACTGTCACATCATCTTTCTGTTCATGTCATCACGGTCATGCTGATCAAGCTGCTCATAAACACTGCTGGTTACTGTCAAGTCATCAAACATCAAGGGCTGAACATGTCGTCATCAATATCTACTCATCTCATCATCATCATACAGTTCATCATCAAGGAGATTTCTTTATCAACAAGGTCTGCGAAACATCAGTCTTTGAACATCATCATGGGATATGCATTATCATCATAAAGTGTAGGAGTGTATGTACATCATAGAGTGCATCATGCATAATTACATCATCATCATCATGTATCATACCAGGGCATACATCATTATATAATGAATCACAACTTGTACACTAATATTACTGATCATATGCATGTACTTGTATACTTGTTCACTGTTGTACACTCACTGATCTCTATACATACCAGTCACTGACCTCTTCATAAACAACTGTTCACTGATATCATATGTTCTTGTACAAGCTAATCATTGTTTTACTTCATAATACATACCATTGTACACTATACAAGCATAAATCACATTTTACTTGTTCATCCACTTTGACATATTACTGTACTATATACATTGTTCATCATTGTACTGTTCATACTACTATTCATATATGCACTCCAACACATGTACATAGCTCACTGTTCATACTGGTTAATAATTTCATGCCAACATACCTTTCATACTTGAATTTTAGGACTGTCACAAGATTGGCAAGGAAGGCAGCAATACCAACTCTTTTTGTTGCTGTTAAGAAACCCACGAATAAACCAAGGCCTGTTGCTTTAAACCCTGAATTTCAGAGCACCTTTAGATGCCATCAGGATGACTTCAATCTGGCTTGTGTATCTGAGCTTTAATTGCTAGACTGCTGTCAAATTCAGAGGAGAAAATGAAACTTCAAAACATCTGAACTGTGCCTGTGGCTGTATTCAAACCGTCTTTGTCAATGCTTGTATCTTTATTGGGCTGCCACAGTCTTCAAAATATGTCTATACTGCTGCAAAGATTAGTTTGCTGAAAATGAACATTTCAGATCTAAAGATGACAGTCATTTACATTCTCTTTCTGCTGGCCTGTAGCGAACAGTGATGCTCCGTGACTTATGGATTAAATAGTGTTGTTGTAGGCTCTCTCTTGGTAACCTTCAGCAGTCAAATGGAAGCAGCGATCAACCTCTAAACCCAAACCTTAGACACTGTGGGAAAAAAAATTGGACTGTTTACTATTCAAACCCGAAAGTAAAGCTCTGAAAAAAAATCAGATGTAGGAACAAACTCGGAATCTCTATGTAAAACTTGGGTGTCTCTCTCTACTGTTGAGAGTTTATTCCCATGAATTAACTTCCTTAGACCAACGAAAACTCAGTCCAAAACACCCAAGAAAATGTTGCATTGATTGAAATGATAGTTACTGATTTAACCCCGAAAAAGGAAAACAATACTCTGTGGAAATCTCGGGTCTCTGAAAAGAGGGCAGCAACAGATTTGTTCCTCAAAAATCGGACAGGATTGATGACTGTAAATTCTCTTTTGCTGTGAAAATCAAATCGGGTCTGCTATTCTCTTCTGTGTGGAAATTCAACAAAAATTCACTCCCAAAGCTGTAAGAATTATGTGTTTTGCTGTGAACTTTCTTCACAACTCTCAGTCCATGGCATAGTGAAGGAGAAATAGGAGTTATGCTTCTGCCCAGTCGTCCTTCATTATCAAATTTGAGTGAGATCCGTGAGCTTGTAATTTCCACAAAACGATTTCCAAGCTTGTAATATCCATGATTTGCAGACCCTAATATGTTGCCGCAGATATGTTGTCTGAAGGGAAAATAGTACGGAGTTCTTTCCTATACAATTTTTTTAAAAGACCAATGGTAAGTATATTTATACATGTTGAGGGAGAGCCATTTGGGGCCGACTTGAAGGTAAAGTTAAGTCCATTTTCTTTTTCTCTTTTTTTTTATATTAAAAAAAATGTTTTAACTTTTTAAAAAAGGGGTAGACATTAGAGAAATATTAGATTTAATATTTTATTTAGTTAGTAGTAAATTTAGGATTAAATTAATATTTCAATTCTTTTAATTGTGACATATTTTCTTTTAAACACTTTTAATTTAAAAAAATAAAATTAAAAACATGTTTTAATTATTCAAATATTAGGTTTAATATAATATTTACTTAGTGGTCATATTATTTTTAGGGTTAAGGGTTTAATAAAAAAAATATCAAAGGTAATGGTTTTTAAGGAATTTAGTTCAGTTATCACAGCTTCATAAACAAGATCTTCAAGGTGTGGGAGTACCTGGGCTTTTCTTAGGGTACCATGACCTCTAACAGACGCAAATGACCATTGAAAGGGTCATTTGGACTCTTACAACTTTTTCAACCCGCCAAGGATACAAACTAAGACAAAAGGGAATGGGTGTGGTACTGGGAGACCATAAGGAAACTTAGGGGTACTGGAACACTCTACAGGGCTTTTGGCCATGTACCAAGGGCTCCAAGGGCTTCAGACTTGGGCTTGGCCAAAGTCAAAAGGTCTCCTTAGACACTGACACTTACTCAACCCTCATAGGCTCCTCAAGGGGCACTAAAACACACTAACACACACCTGTTGGCATCAATGACAATTTAGTCAACACTTTTAACTAGTTATCATCCTTCACGACTCTCTCATCCTTGGTAATGAGCTTATAATTTTCTTGTTATGAGTAGTGAAGAATATTTACAAAACCTAAGGTGGGGTTTGGCTGGGTGGGGTTGCGGGTGGGATGAAGAGGGTTTAATAAACTCGTTTGAGTAATTACTAACTAAATTGTTTTCCTAGAAAGGTACCACCCAAAGGCTAAATAATTGACATTGTATAGGAAACGGATTTTAATTTGTTGAAAGACAGAAACCAGCCATGACCCATGATCTAAGGTCGTTTCTGCCAAAATAGCATGCAGAGAATTGCTAATTCCACACAAATTCTGAAAATCACAGTTATTGTAACTTCTCTTGAAGTTTCCTAGAAATTTTATTATATATTAGATTGTTTGTTTCACAAAAACGTTACGCTAAAACAAAAATGTTTCACAAATTCAAACCCCTATACAGGGATGCAACTATTCAAGCTTTGATAGCGAAGTTGGACTCACCTTCGCTACCCTGTAGCATGACAACAAAATCATATAATTTAGTATTTTATGTACCTTTGTATTTTAGAAAACGAGAGGCATTTAAGTGCAATTTGCAACCCATTCTTGCAGCGTAATTATAAATGATGTATTTAATATGGATTTATAGAAATGAAAGAAAATGAATGTTTTTTAAATTCATTTTACAAAACGACATACTGGTTTAGTGCCTTTAGTGAGCGAAGAAAACAAAAACAAAATGGAAAATAGAGGGATCGTTAATTATCATTTGTATCACATTAAATTTGGTTGTTTGGTTGATGGACGAGAAAATATTTTAAATTGTTTTGATTGATCTGTAATTATTTTAAATTGTCTTGAATGATTTGCAATACAATTGGGATTTTGGAAGTAGCTTTTTTTTCTTCCATAAAAGCAGTGAATTCCAATAGCTGGTATTAAGTTATAATTTGGTTCATGAATTCCAATTGATTATTACTTCATTTAAAGATTATTATGTCATTTAAAGGGGGTTGTTCTTAAAATTGTAATTGCAATTGAATTTTTGGTTTTTGAATTCCTTAGAAGCTGACTAATAGATGGGTTTTTTTTGTAAGACATATTGATGCATAGCTGAAACCAAAAATCCCAATGATAATGGAAAACCATTGCCAACTTCCCGGATAGGTCCTTCGATTAGCACTGCCAGTACAGAGAGAATTCCAACCACTCCCAGGCTAGAGGAGCAATTAAGAATATCATCCCAGTTGTTGAAATTCACATTCAATGACCTGAATTCTACCACCACGAACTTTAGGCCAGAGAGTGTTCTTGGTGGAGGTGGGTTCGGCTATGTTTTCAAATGCTGGATAGAACAGAATGGTACTCCTACAGTCAAGCCAGGCATAGGCCTCACTGTTGCTATGAAGACACTTCAGGTTTGTTTGATATGCAAGCTGCTGTTTTTTTGTTCTCCTTCTTGATATTTGCAATATAGGGTTGTTTTCCCTAAGTTTTTTTTGAGGTTCCTATTGCTTTGCATCGAAATTGGGTGATGGGATTTCATGTTGGTGGAGGATTTGTATTTTTAAGAAGCTTTAAGAATGGTTTATTTTGAGGGCCAACTATGTGCGCCGGTCCAACACTGTTGATTTTCCAATTTTTAGTAGGATTGTCTGTGAGATTTTTTTGTATTGTGATGACCTAAATGTTGTGGGTAGTTTTTTTGCCTATGCCTAGAAGCCTTAGACAACTTTGATAGTAGAATCAATGCAGAATATCTGCAAGGAATCTGAATGTTGGGAAGAAAATAATTGTTGGCATGTGCCAAACCTATTTACATTGTTAAAGTTTAAATAAAACCTAAGAAAAATTATATATATAAAATAAACCGTTTTTGTTTATTTGTTGTTGATCATGGAAGGATTAGATACAGGCAGGGATGATAATCTTTATGAAGCTTTCAAGTTAACCTGCAACAATATATGACAATGTCGGGAACATTGCCACCACGTGGCTCTTGTTAATAAAATTGATTTAGTTTAAATTATCAAAAGATCAATGTAGTTTTTAAAGTAAAAAGCAATAAATAACTTTAATTTTAAATAATGTTAGTCTTGTATTAATTTCATTGAATTATTTGTTTTCCTATATGAGTATTTATTGTTAATTGAATTAATAAATAGTTTTCTAATTAAAAAATTATTTAGACATATATTATATATATTATAATTAAATTTAATCTCATTCATTGCATACCTTTGGTACATTGGAATTTTTTGTCAAAGTAGTATTCTCTTCATCAATTTTGAGAATGGCACTATGTTTTTTAGGTTATTCGATGTCTTGGATTTATCTTCCACCTTATGAAAAAGAAAAATTTCTATTCAAAATTGCCTTTGGAAAGAAAATCAAATGTTCACCTAAGGAGAGCTACAAAGGCAGCATCCATTAACATATCTCTGAGATTTGCTATTAGAACCCAGGTAGAGCCTAATGTCCCGAAAAAAATAAATGCTTACGAGTTTGTATAACTTAAGAATAATATTTGCCTCATTGGATGCACTCTGGAAAAAGCAAATATCTAAATTCGTTATGATTAGATGGGATAATACTCAAGCTATCCATTAGAAAGATTTTGACACATAATAAATTTTTGATAAATTGTTATTTATAAAAATATCTAACAATTTATAAAATTTTATAATATAATTTCTTTCACGAATTAAAAAGGAATTTATTCCATGCATTTTTTAATTCATCCAACCAAAAAATTGTATATTAATACTTAACCAAAGGGGTTGACACAATCCATTAAAAAAACTTAATATAACTAAACCAATTAATCTAAACTATCTTCTCAAAAGAGTATGATAATATGTTTCACATATCAATTAGTTAGTTGATATGAACTATATGTCCAAAAGAATATTATAATAAGGTTTATATAATTATATATATAAGTTTTTCTTATTTGATTATTTAATTTAATATGAAGTTAAATTGTATATATTTTATTAATCATATGACATTTTATTTATATATTTTTTAATATTATAAAATATAAATATTTTTTTAATTAAAAATATTATTAATTAAATTGATTGGTTATTTAAAAAATTTTGAATTTTTGAGTAAAAGTAAATACAATTTAAATATTTTATTTAGCTTTTATATAATTTTTTTTATTTAATATTATACAATGCATAATAGTTTAGTGATGTGGTATTTACTAAATTTAGAGCCTCAAAATATATGTTTTCATAAAATTTAATATTTCTATATATTAAATAGATTGTTCAAACTCATTGAACTAATATTTTAGACTAAAATTATATATAAATATAAAAAAAAAACTAATAAAATTGATATGTTATTTAATGTAATGTATATAATTATTTCAAGGTAATATTTAATTACAATTACAATTGGTGGGGTTAATGGTTAAGAAAATGTGTTTCCTCCTTATAAATTGCAAGTTCAAGTTTGTTCTTTCATATATCAATAAAGTCTTAAAATTATTGTTTCAAAAATTAATGTAGAATTTCAAAGCCTGAACATAATCAAACTAATTTCACAATAAAAATGAAAGATTATAATTTTTAATTATATATTTGAAACCACTATGTTTGTCGTGCCTAAGTCTAATTTAATATAGCCACTTAAAATAACATGTAAGTAAAGGAACACAAAGCCTCTCAAAATATTTTGAATTCAAAGAATGTGAGTGCATTATTAAACATGCATGCTTTTCATAAAGAATCCCTCAAAACATCCTAATGGTTCCCATATGCACACTTAAATACTATATATCCCCTAAATTGGTAAGATATTGGCATCCATACCCCCACTTAAAGACCAAATCTCATAATAAGGTTATTTGGGGTGACTCATGGCCTCATCCATGACCCTGTGTTATTCTCCTTCTAAAATTGAGTCTTATCGATAGCATCACTACGACCAAGTAACTGATGTGCAAGTACATGATAAATAACATGGGAGATCAATGACTTCCTAATATTACTTTAATATCCAATCAAGACCAACTTTGGTTCTAGAGAGACTAGTATAAATATGGCATGGCTTGGTTAAACCGTTGGGGGATTTACAAGAATGTCACTTTGCAAGATATCAATAACATTAAATATATTATCACATCTTTAAGTTTAAAGAGAAAATGTGGGGCGAAAAAGAGCTAGAGGATAAAAGAATAGTAAGATATTATAACGGTGTCATTAACCCTAATTTGGAGGATCAAAAGTATCTCTATGTTTTAACTAGTTTGAAGAATAAAATTAATATATCCAGGATAACAATGAACTAGCACCAGCTTCATAGTGAAATAGGAAACTAGAAAACTTCTAAAACAACGTGGGTGGAAATAACTTGCCATCTCTGTGAGACTACAAGCATTGAGGATGAAAGTCATTTTCTCTTAGAATGCCCTACATACATCCACATTAGATCGTAATTTCATAATATTTTCTACAATACAAACCTCCCTAATATTATAACATGTCAAAACTATAGCGACCTATGAATGCTTATTTATCATATTTTTGAGCACCAAAATAAAATTTACAACAATCCAATTAATCCTCTCAACATTCAATAGAATAGAGTTGGTCTCAGTGGACATTAACTACCATCATCATGAATAACCATGCATTCTCCCCCAACCATCATTAAGGCTCTAACACACATACTTGTTTCTCAAGACATCTAAATGGTTCTTGTATCCCCATTAAGAAGTTAAATATATTTTACAAAGGTGTATTTATTTTGTGGTGGTTTGAGGTCTAGTCCATGGCCTTTAGTCCCAAAAAGTATCATTCATGGTCTCAAGCTTCAATTTCATCTCTTGACAATGTTTAATGTCTTAAGACTCGGCATGAGTACCGAAAACCTCCAAATGGAACTTATATCTCAATTAATAGTGAAAGATCATGTAAGAAAGGATTGTCTACTGGATCAATGTTTCATGAATGGCCCTTTAAGCCATGATAGAATATTACTTTAGAGAATAATGGCCAAGTTTCATCCATTTACGATGGGGATACCCCTTAGAGTGGTCAGTGGGTGTTCAAAACCTCTTAGTGGCACCTACAAATTTAATTAGAGACCAAATATACCCTAAATAGGTAGTGTGGTGGTTTTAGATAGGGAAATCATAAAGATACATGCTAATTATCTTAAAGTGTAGAAACCTTAACAAATATTACCAATTCTTAGGAATAATCATAAAATGATGGGGGATTTATTTATAAAAATATTCAAAATTTTAAAGATATTGTATAGTTTTTAGCAAATTTTGGCATTTTTTTAGAGAAGATTACCTATATCATATAGAATTTGGATGAATCATTTAAAAAAATAGAAATTGGTCATAATTCATAGGTTTCCTCCCTAAACCATCATCGAAGGAACCATGACACATCCTGTATGCTCAAAACCTCCTCATGACACCTATATCCTCACTTCATCACCATCAATCCTAAATTCTCAAAAACCATTCATGGTCATAATAATTTCTTGGTGGGACAAAAATCCTAATTATGATAACAAAGTCTCCTAAAGGTCATGTATAACGGCTTGAGAATTTGTTAAAGACACTTGATCCATCAATGTTTTGTTTAGGGCATAAGGAATGAGTTTACTCCATATACTATGGAAAATATCTATGAACCATGATTGGAACTCAAATCCTCTTTATGAAACTCATATTGTCACTTGGAGACCAAATATCTCCTAGATATATTATGTGTGGTATTTGTATCTCTTGTTCATAGCTCTTGTATCGTGAAACCTTAATTTAGGCCCTAAGGCCCTAATTTTTTAAAATGATCCACTATATAGATAGTTTATGTTGGCATGAGCACTCATTTAAGTCCCTTGAGTGTTAAATATTTAAATAGGATATAAGGCCTCACTTTTATCCCCTAACCATGATCAAGGATCGAAGAACCGGTCATTATGAAAATATCATAATGATGTCCTTAATCTCACTCTAAGGACAATGATACCATAGGTGGACAAAAGTGTAGAACATCGGTTACTTGGGATAGCCCGGTGGAACGGCTCATGTTGGGGCATGACTTATTAAAGGACTTGGAACAATTGGTAACCAAGGCCCAGGTGAATCTTAAAGAAGCACAAGATCACCAGAAAATATATGCGGATAAGAAAAGAAAAGATAAATATTATCAAATAGGCAACCATGTCTACTTGAAAGTGAAAGCAAAACGAGGCTCGTTGAGCTTGGGAAGGTGCGGTAAGTTAGCACCTAGATTTTGTGGGCTTTTTGAGATATTGGCCAAGAGAGGGCTAGTGGCATATGAACTAGCGTTACCCACTCACATAAGAGTCATAATTTTTTCTAGCATCTTTATTAAAGAAATATTTTTATGATACTAAACATGTGATTGATTGGTCCTTATTACAGGTGGAACCTGAAGGGAAGTTTGCCCATGAACCTCTTCATATATTGGATAAGAGAGAGGTGCATCTCAAAAATCACACCATAGTCCAGTTGAAAGTGCAACGGAAACACTTTGAGGTCGATGAGGCTACTTGGGATAATGAGGCCACCATAAGAAAGGCTTACCCCACCTTGTTTCATGATTTCATTCCGAGTCCCTATAACACCAGGGACGGTGTTGTTCTAAGCGGGAGGGATGTAATATCCCCAATTTTGACCTAACACTTATGGCCATAAGCCCCATTGATTATGATGTTACTTTGATGTTTTATTTTGGTATATTGGGTTTAGGACCCCACTGCATATGAACATGATGATTTGTTTGATATATTGAGCGTAAGCTAGTTACATATGTTTTATGTATGATTTTATGTATTGGGCATGGACCCTAAAGCACATGATTGATGAGATGTTTTGTGTTGAGCGAGAAGTTTTAGAGCACATGAGTATTTGAATGTTTGTGTTGAGCAACAAGCTCTAGAGCACATGAGTGTTATCATTGTGCTGAGCGAGAAGCTCTGGAGCACATGAGTGTTTTGTTGTGTTGAGAGAGGAGCTCTGGAACACATGAATTATGTAAACCTTTGTGTTGAGAAGGAAGCTCTGAAGCACATGAAAAGATAATTAGAAGTGTTGGACATAAGTGTAATGTCCCCAAAATTTGAAATTTTTTTTTTTTTATTAGGCTAGTCAAATACTACCTAAACTGGACATTATTTAAACTTGAAAGTCATATATGAAAAATGACTTGTCCAAAATAAACTATAAATACTACATAGATTCTAAAGAAACATATTTTTATAAAGTGAAACCTTTAATACTATATTTTAAAAAATATTAATTTTATGTTAAATTATAAAAATGAAAATATCAATTTTTATTTTAAATTATAAGAAAAGTGTCCATTTTGTTGTCATGTTATACAAAAACATAATGCACACAAATTGTAACACATGCAGCTTTTATAATGCATAGCCAATATGTTTAAATAAAACAAAATTGCATAAAGCACAACATCATTTTCCTTTAAAAGTTAATAGGCTTTCCATGGTTGGGAAAATTATTGTTACAAACATATTTTAATATTTGACATTGATTTCATTAAGTGATTGTTTTCAATTTTCGTCAATAATTTACTTTGATTCGAAATCCAAATTTCATTTAAGTTATAGTTTGTGTTCGTTGTGAATATAAAAAATTTACGCAATCTAGTAAGAAAGTCACACGAAGAGAGCATCTCCTTGAAAATATTCAAATAATTAAGATAAAGGCAAAAAGGTTAGGTATTTATCAACAATCATTAGACATGGTTCCACGTTCTAACATCAATTTTCAATGACTATATAATTCACAATAATTGTTTAATAGGATTTTGTATAGATGATGAAATTATTTGTACTTCATCATAATAAGAAAAATTGTAGGAATTTAACAAAGGCCATTTACATTTTAACATAATTTTTTCATGACTATGTCACAATAGTTTTTGTTGATTAGTAAAACTTAGGTTCGTATATAGATGATGAAATTATAAAATTGTGATTAGAAAACATTTTGGTAAAGTTTTTAGGGTGCATTCTTTTGTTTATTGGTTGGTTGTAGACCATAAATATGGCTAATATTTTTACAATTTTGATAATTAAAATATTGAGTATATAAAAATTCTTAATAAAATGATTTAATCTAATGTTGATTATTTATAGACTAATTCCACCATTCTTACCTCACAAATTCAACTATTTGAGTCAAATTTAAAATGTTTTTGGATATATGAAAGTGCCTTAAGATCCTTTAAATGGAAGATATCTAAATTGACAAATCATTTTCATACTAACAAATTAATGTTTTTTTAAGTAGAATACTAAGTGTCTACATGTTAATTTTTTTTTCTTTGTTAAAATCGAGGATTTTCACTATTGTTAGGAAGTATTTATGATTAATAATTTTTTCTAGAACAATTGATATTGTTGAACCCATAACATGCATGTATATAGGAATAGACGAGAAATCAAAAAAGGAAGAGCGGGTTCGAATAACATTTTAATACAAAACTAAGCCATATGATTTCCAATAAATTCAAACTATTTCCATTGGACGAAGACCACTTTTACCATTTAATGGTAACATAAAACATTACAAAACTCAAATTGATACGTTGGAATCTAACCATAATATTTGCTATTGGATGGAGACCACTTTTACCATCCAACAGTAACATAAAACGTTACAAAACTCAAATTGATCCATTGGAATCTAACCATTTTACCATGCAACAATAACATAAAACTTTATAATACTCAAAACATAAGAAACAACCATGCCCAAAATGTATCCTATTTGAGGAAAAACCAAAAGATTTCTAGAATATTTTGTATTTTGAGCATACAATTTTGCTTGTAACTCGAAATTACGCAGACTTTGGACCATTGGAAAGGTCTTGATATTCTATACAAATTTTTTATCTCAGTTTTTTTTATTCCTTACCTATTTTCTGGGGTAGGTGTTTTAGTAAAAAAAATTATCTCAAAAGATTCTTTTCTAAAAGGAATATTTTTTTTTCTAAAAGAATCTTTTGGTTTTTTTCTAAAAGTATTTATTGATTAGTTTTAAAATATTTTCTATTTAATTTAATTTATTATTTTATTTTATTTTTATAGGAATTATAGGTAAATGGACATTAAACATTTTGATGCTTATTAATAATTACAAAAAAATTATAAACTTTATATCTTTTTTTAAAGTAAATTCTTATATTACATAATTAGAGATTTACAAATACAGATATCAATCAAGTTCTGGTGTTTCATAACAAAGAAAATGCCTAGCCCAAAATTCAAAATATATCTTAAAGACATCTAATATCATATCTATGACTACTTCACAAAGGAGAGTTCTAAAATCACCTCTAACTAGATTACAAAAAAAAAACACTGCTTAAGAGAAAGTTCTTAGAGTGGCCTCCATCATGATTACAATAACATAATGAAACTTGAAAATTGCCTCTAAGAAACTAAAACAAAGACATTTTCAAAAATAATTTTAGTAGCTCGAATTTGAGAAATTATGAGGTTGACAACACCTAGCCAACGATTCACATACTATTGAAAGACAAAACTAAAAAGGACAGTTACTAAGCCAAAAAATATAAACATTTTAAAACAAGAAAAAAGAGAGTTAAGATTGTTACCTAGTTAGACAGGAAGGGTGAGGATATTTTTTCCCTTCTGTGTTGGAGCTTGAGTCCACATGTTTATGCCACAATGGAGGTTCTAGGGAATTTGCAAGCGCTCTCTCACTGGATCGAGAAAGAGTGGTCACCTTTTGTTGGCGCACTTTCCTGTCGAATCAGGTTCAGACTTCCTAGTCTGTTAAAAAAATCCCAATTTATCAGCCCGACAGAGTAGGACTCCATCGACAACACCCGCAACATAGATGAGATCTTTCACGAGATATCTATATGGGGGACTTATAGAACCAATTTTCTATAGTTATAGAGGGGGATTTCCTTATTATAGGCTTATCATATCACTCAGTCGAAACCAAGGAATAGACTTTTGTCTCGTACATTATTTCAAGAAGATAGCCTATTGATCTGTCGACATATATAATAGTATGTAACATAAAGCATTTAATATACATTCACTAACATTCCATGCTTATCATATCATTAATTGTGTGACACATACATATAATCTCATTCATAACATATCAATGCAACACATTCACAATTCACAACAAATATGCATTCAACATAAACACATATGTTAAAAACATACAAATACAAGGTTTAACGTGGAAACCCATATAGGAAAAACCACAAAGGTGCTCTTCATCTAGCATGAGAAATGGTTTTGCACCTTTGGTTTGTGTACACAGCTTGTAGACTATTCTTTAGATATTCTACAATCAATCACTTTTTTTCTTGTCTCGTGCTCTCTCTTTCTTGAATATGTCTATTGTAGCCCAATCATCTATATAATTCTATATCTTCACCTATGTTCGATTGTACTCCTTATGTTATGCTGTCTGCACACAACTTGGATAGTATTTATAAGCCATTTGCACTTCTTGATTCAATCTTTGATTGACTCTCAACTGTCATTTGATAGGTTTTTCTACTCACCCATTACATCTTTACTTGGTCCTACACCGAGATGCTTGGGTTGGATCCGTCCATTGTTGAACATCACATAGACACATGGCCTGAGGTGGCACTTTTTCACCAAAAGAAACGACCCATTCACCCTTCAAAATTCGTGTGGGTCAAAGCTGAGATTAAGAAACCACGCACAACATGTTTCATATACCCCATCACATATACTACTTGGGTTTCTAATCATGTTCCTGTGAATAAAAAACAAGGTACCATCCATGTCTATACTAATTTTCGCGACTTGAATTTGGCATGTCCCAAAGACAACTTCCCTACGCCTTTTATTGACCAAATCATTGACACATGCACCGAACATGGAGTCTTTTCGTTCACGGATGGTTTCTCCAGATATAACCAAATTCAGATCCAGAAAGAAGACCAATACAAGACTACGTTCACAACCCCCTGGGGCACGTTGCATATAAAGTCATGTCGTTCGGTCTCAAAAATGTTGGAGCCACTTTCCAGTGAGCCATGAATTTCTACTTTCATGACCTCTTCCACATCATACTGGTCTACTTGGATGACCTCACGGCTTGCTCACGGAAGCGTGCACAACACATAGACAACTTACAACAAGTTTTCTTGCGATTCTGTAAGTACAAAATATGCTTGAACCCTCTCAAGTGTGTATTTTGTGTCCCAGTTGGTCATTTAATTGGGTTCATCGTTTCCCACAAAGGGATTGCGGTTGACCCTCTCAAAGTATAATCCATTATGGACCTCCCCTCACCGCATACTTTGCGCCAATTACAGAGTCTCCAAGGCAAGGCCAAGTTCCTTTGTCGTTTCATTCTGGATTACACAACGGATATTCATAGTTTCTTGCGACTGATCCATACCAGTATCCATTTTGTTTGGGATCAGTAGGTTGAAGATGATTTCAATGCGTTAAAACACGCTCTGGCTTTCGCCCTGTTATTATGTGCGCCCGAATTTAACAAGGACTTCATTCTCTATGTATTGACATCCAAAAATGCCATTGCTGGAGTTTTATTTCAAAGAAGACGATGCTCATCAAGAGCACATGATATATTACGTCAATCAGAAGATGTCTAGTCCCCCATTACGTTATTCGCATGAACAGAAGATGGCCCTCGCCGTCATCTTTTCTGTTCAAAAGTTGTGCCATTACATCCTTTTGAACCGCACTAGAGTGGTAATCGATTCCAACCCCATGAGGTACCTCTTGAGCCGTTGCATTCTACAAGGTCACATTTCCAAGTGGGTTGTCATTCTTCAAGAGTTCGACTTAGAATTTGTCACCCCCAAGAGCACCAAATATTTAGCATTATCTGCACTAATGACATACCTCCCTTCGTTATCCACCTCACCACCAATCATGATAGACCTACCAGAAGAACACCTATTTGTCATTTCCACAAAATACCCATGGAATGGGGGAATTCTCCTGTGCCTACGCACCCAGAAGTTTAAGGCCCACTAAAGCTGCGAAGATAGACGACGCATATGACACCAAGTTGCTCGCCATCTCCTCGTCGGGGATTTTTTGTATCATCAGGGCGTTGAAACCGTATTATGTCATTGCCTCACCCATGATGAGGTTGACAAAGTCCTTAATGACCATCACAGTGGAGCCTACGGTGGTCACCTTTCTGGTTTGGCTACTGCCCAAAAGATTCTCTGGGCTGGTTATTTTTGGCCTACCATTTTTTTCAATTGCATCGAGGAAACCAAACATTTCCACAACAGTAAACTCTTTACCCCAAAATCAAGGACCCCCCGCACACCATTACATACCATAGTCACAATTGGTCCCTTATGCAAGTGGGTGATCGATTTCATGATAATGAATCCTACCTCGGCCAGTGGCCATATCTACATCATCATGGCCATCGATTATTTCACTAAATGGGTTGAGGCTATGCCCACGTTCATTTTGCAAAGCCGACACAGTGTCACATTTATTTTTCAACCACGTCATTTCACGTTTTGGGTTTCCCCAACAGATAGTCTCAACCCACGGTAGCCATTTTGAATATGATGTTTGGATACAGATTCGACCATGTTGAATTTTGAACACTAGTACTCTTCCTCATACTACCCTTTGGGAAATGGACAAGTTGAAGTGATCAACAAAATAATTAAAACCATGATCCAGCAGATGGTGGGACACCATAAAACCAACTTGCACCATATGCTCTTTTCCGCCCTCTGGGCCTACCGCACATCCACGAAGATCGCCGTCGGTTTCACCCCATTCCACTTAGTCCACGGTGTCGAATCGGTACTTCCCATTTAGTGCCAGATTCCGTCACTCCACCTTGTCGTAGAGCTCCTTCCCAAATCCTTGCCATTAGAACAATTCCTTATTCTGCTTGAATAGACCAATAAGGACCCTCGTGCTGCCCTCTAAACAATTGAAATTTCCAAAACTTGGTTGAATTCACATTTTGACACCCATGTCCATCCTCGTACCTTTAGCAAAGGCGATATGGTCCTCGTTTATGACCAAGCCAATGATAAGTTAGGAAAATGGAAGTTTGAATCCATGTGGTATGGCCCATATGTCATTCACCGCTGCCTCAGCAAGGGGGCATACATTCTTGCTGACTCTGATGGAAACCTCTTGAAGAATCCCTGCAATGGCCTTTACCTCAAGAGGTTCTATGCCTGATGTCTCTACCATGAATCACTTGTAGTATAATATCTTTCTTTTTGTTTTACACCATCTTTTAAAAGATTCTTACAATTCATTTCCTTGACTACTCCAGATGGATCCTACCTTGCATCGCTACATCGAATTTGCTGACAGAGCAAATAGATGGTCTTGTAATATCGCCTCGGCTGGGTGGGTTATCTATTCCCCGTCACATGAGTTGATCTATATCGATGGAATGTGTGTTGGCATTGCTACCAACAACCAGGTTGAGTACGATGGTGTTGTTGGTCTCTTGGTTTTCGCCCTCCAGTTGGGTATTCGTCACCTTGATGTCTTCTTAGACTCTCAACTTCTTCTCTCCTAGTTGAATCACTGTTATTGGGTACGTGATCCTTGTCTCTTTAGAAATTTCCTGCGCACTAAACAGTTGGTTAGAAATTTTGAATCCATTACATTCACACATGTTCCCAGAAGCCTCAATAGTGTGGCAGATGAAATGACTAATGACATTCTAGAGTGGCACATTCATCATCGCACATAGGAAATAAAAAATTACATCATACATCATCATATAATCATGCATATGTATGTCATATACATCATGTAGGCATTTTCATCATAAAAAGACTCACATAAAAACCATAAAAAGTGCATCCACGTGCATAATATAT
>LPNX010169412.1:76654-97105 GCA_001517045.1 Pseudotsuga menziesii
AGATATGATTCGATGAACAGATAGATCTCTTCAAATGGAGCTATCCAATGTACTCCTTTTCTGAAAACAGTGAAGGGAAACTCCCGCAACAGGAAGCCCTAATTTTCTGATTTCTTCTGCAGAAATGCCTGTTACTGTTTCTGTGATATCTCCAAAATTACTGATCCTCTGTGTCTGAAATTTCTTATTAAAGTAACCTCGCATGTCCCTGATCCCAAAACACAGGTTTCATCAGAATTGGTTTCACCATTTGGGATTTAGGATCCTTTTCCCAAGGTGACCTGTTACTGGACTGTTCAGAACAGCGAAGTTGTACGGCATTCCACGTGTCACTGGTTCATCTTCTGAGTCTGAAATTTGGACCAAAGAAATTACAGTCCGTATCCTTTCTGGAACATCTTCAGGAATTCCATTTGGACCTCTGTATCCCAAGATATTGCAGATATCCCTAGGTGTCCTGTTTATGGATGATTTCTGGAAGAGGATGGAACCCTAACTTGGAGAGATAATATATCCCATAATATAGCGAATCAGAGGCTGAAATTTGGACACAGTGTTCATCAGGATTTTATCTTTGGTCCCTACAATTTTCAGCTTCTGAGACTTCTCCAATCTTGGAATATAGCGACTGTGCCAAAACGTAGCAGTTTTAGTATTTAGGGTTTCTCCTAGCTCAGGGTCAAACTAGGGTTTGACTTTCCTGAAGTTTCACCCAACCAAATTTCTTGATCCAGGTCTCTAAATTTAGGTTTTGATGAGGAGAAAAATCCTATGCTGTTCTAACCCAAAAAATCCTCTTCTGTAGAAATCCCTAATTTCCACATCGAAACTGAAAATGATTGAAATTGAATTCCGCATCGACAGAAAGATGCACCCTTCAATGGAGAGTCATCCTAGCATACTTTTGCTGAAAATATGTGGAGGAAGATCCACAAAATAGGAAGCCCTAGTTTCTATAGCTGCACAATGTCTTCTTCTCAGGTTAGCTCTGATACCATGTTAGTTTTTCAGCATTTAAGCTAGCATTATGTTAAGATCTTTTCACTGAGAGAATAACAAGCATAGCAATAACATAAGCACATCACATGAAACAAGAGACACAAATATTTTTAGGAGGGGAAACCATAAATGGAGAAAACCCCTCAACTTCCTCTAAGATAGTATCACCACAAGATGTGATCCCAAAACAATAAGATGACCTCCCAACACAACAACAGCCTTCTGTCTTCTGTCAAGCCAAAGTATTTCCTTCTCCAAAGGTGCGCCACACTTGAGAGAGCAAGTGATGTAATTCACCAGTGATAAATAGAGAGACTCTCACTCTCTATTTATATTCTTCCGTTGACTTGAAGTGCACTCAACCATGTAGGCTTAACTTACAATTACTTACTCGAGCCTACACCTTAATTAGTGTATAATAACCCAAGTGCCCCGAAACTGTGGGGACTTACCTAATGACTTGATATGACTTGTTCACATTAATAATCCTCCCGATCGGAACATCGGGGTAAGACAATATAACTCAAATACATAATAGAAACATCCTGGAATAAACATTGGGTTACAATATATAAAATACATATAAGAATACATTCCGAAGTTACATATACATCAACATCAATAAATATATACATTCATATATTTAACTTGGTACTTACCTAATTGATCATTCAACATACAATTTTATTTAGTTATGTGTCCCACTATATAAAAGGTGTTCTCTTGTAGCAATTAAACAAGGAAATTAATGAAATAATATGATTACTTACAAAAAAATACCTGGAATAATCATTGTGTGATCTCTCTTTATCGACATCCAAGGAGGAAGGTTATTTTTTATGAAGAAAAAATGCCACACTAAGTAAGTAGAATGAATCTCTCCAAATGGATTGAAACCATCAGCTGCCAATGAAAGTCTAACATTACGAGGTTCATCTTTTAAAATTGGTAATTTTTATTCGATGTTATTCAACGCAGAACCATCTATATGCATTCAAAGAACACCATATTCACTTATGGCACGTGAATAGTCGTTGAAAACGTGGAATTATGGAATATAACAAAGAACTTTGTGAGGAACCTTTTTTGTTACTTGATCAATTTGATATCTACTAATTTCACATTGTGGGCATTTGTTTTTTTATGCATATTGTCCATAATATATAAAATGATCATTAGGACATGCATCAATAACTTGATACCCCATTCCAATTTCTGTCATAATCAAGAATACCTCTCGACATGTGCATGGTAAATTATTTGATGGTGGTAATAGAAATTCACCCAACAATCTGCAACATTGACAAAAAAATGAAATGTAAACAATATAAGTCATAAATATTCCATATCCCTAATTTATGAATTAATTAACACTAGAAATAGAGGAAACAATTCAGCTTTACATACATTAGGAGTTGTGTGAAACAAGTGTTTGATAAACCATTCAAAACCTTCAAGTTCACCAAAAATAATATAGTAGATAGAATATTTGTTGTTGAGCCTTCATAAAGAGGTTCTTGGGACTTCTCGAGTAAGGGAACATCATGAATATCATGGATGTTTTCCTCATGATCCAATGGAGCAAATTTGTCTTGGATAAATCTATTTATCTCATCTTCACCATTTGTATCAATAACGACATCTTCATCCATCGGATAATTAAGAACTTGATCTTCAATATTCTGATCTCCATGTTCCTCACCTTGTAAAGTAGCATTTCTAATATTATATGGCAAATAACTCTCTAGAAGTGGACATTTAAGGGGCATTGTATTTATATTTACAAAAAATGTAATAACATTAGCGTATAATAAAAAACACATATTTAAAATGATAAAACATTTTGTGAATACATGATCAATACTATTACAAGAAGTACATTATGTGAATGAATAACGCCTTACCAAGGGACGATATTCATACCCCCCTTCAGCATGCCCCTTCTCTTTACAATGTTGTTGTTCTTAAAATCCTTCTCGTTTGTAAACCCCTGCAATCATTGTAAGGGAAATAACTCTTTCCATCACCTTCTGCCTCCAATGCTACCTTAAGCTCAACATACCTCTTATTATTTTCTTCCCAAGTATATTTATTTGACATTATGATAGCCTATAAGAACCAAAAAACTCAATCAATATATAAGTAAATTGAATACAACATGTGTGTGTGTGTGTTAAAGGAGACAGGAAATTAAAGGACGTGACATGGAAAGTGAAAAATCTAATTAGTAAATGTCCCTCCATGGTATTTAAAAATAGATATTCATGTGTATCTATCAAATTCTAAGCAACAAATCTACATAGGAATTAGTCTTGAGGAGATGATATTGAATAGTCAACTCACTTTATGTATGACCCTACACATTAAAAGAGACCAAGAATTTAAAAATACTAACCTAGAAACCGAAGGAGATCAAAAATTCGATGTGTTAAGCCAGTACTGGACTCTTCAAATCACAGATCAAACAATCAACAGAAAAATGGTTGGAACTATAGCTAATAATTTGTTGAAATATGTCTTAAGAACATGTATTTATAGATCAATGATCGCAGAAGTTCGAGCAAAAATGCACAACGATCAAATTTCAACAATAACAAAAACTCAATGACTGTTACTATGATGACCATTTATGTTGATGTTAAATTTATCGTCGTTATTCCAACGAACTTGGTTATTTCGTCATTATTCCAACGAACTTGGTGATTTCATCACTATTCCAATGTACTATTGTCACTATATCGACAAACAGTTATGTGCGTTGCTAGAGCGATGATTATAAAGGGCCATGACATTTTTTTTCAAAAACATTATCTTTTTATCCATGAAAATTTTGATTTTAACTTATTCATGGAAATATTTCATGGAAATTTTGAGCCATATGTACTAGTGTATGTTTTCCATAGGAGAAAGGTCAGGAATAGATGCCAAATATTATTGAGAATTAGGATGGAAATGGGGAGATCCCTCTAATTAGTGAGGGTTTTATTTATTCTTGAGTTATCTCTCATTGAGGTATGAAAGAGACAATATCCATTGTATGATAATTCTGTAGTGGAGGTACAAGAATTGAAACATGTTCCTTATCTTCCATGTAATTGTTGCAGATATGGCATCGAGAGGGACCTTGGAACCTCTTTTGACTAATTTATCCCATGTAAGAGTTATGTTATGAATAAGGAGCCATAAGAATGTTGTTATTTTAGGACATAGGTTCATGGTCTAGATACAATACCAAATGGTGTCTTTTGGGGGTTTGATGTGACCAACACTATAGCATATCCTTCTTTATTGGTGTAGCTTCCTAGATGTTTGTGGCCCCATCAAATTTGATCATTTTCATACATGGTTTTGATCCTTATTTTCTAGAGTTCTGAATTTATGCTTGAATATAGAATATTATCTATAAGAAGGGTGACCTTTGAGAAAGGAATCACAAAACAATTGTTTATGAGAGTAGGTATGAGAGTTTTGATGAAGCTGGATACATTTGATTCGATTGGATCTAATTTCTTCTTGATTGTTTCTTCCTAGTCCTTTGTCCATCAGGGTGAAAATAAATGAGGATAGGGGATCTCCTTGATGAATTCCTCCTGAGGGGGTAAAGAGAGTAGAGGGGGTAACGTTCACAAGAAGGGAGAAGAAAGATGAGTAAATAAGGGATATGATATAGTCAGTCCAACTGTGGGAAACACAAAATATTGAAGGATAATAGCTATGTAGGTCTAGTTTAGTCTATCAAAATCCTTAGACATGTCCAACTTTATGAGCATCCCTAGTTTCTTTGTGACTTTAAGGGAGTGAATGAGATCATGGGCCATAACTATTCCATCTAGAATTTGGAGACCTTCAACATAGATATATTTCTTAGGGAATATAAGAAGGGTAATAAGGGGCTTTAAATGGTTGACTATGACTTTGGTGATGATCTTGCAGTGACATTGCATAGAGAAATAGTTATGAAATTTTCTAGGGAGGAGGAATTATTCTCCTTGGGAATGTGGGACATGAATGTTGTGTTGAAGGATGAGAGAATACCAAAGGTTTAGCGAGAGTATTCAACAATGACCCATACCTATTCCTTGATGATGTCCTAGCAAGACTGAAAGAAGTTGGAGGTGAAACTGTCTGGTATCGAGTATTTTCCTGTCAGGGGATAACAAAAAATGATATGAAGAATACAAGAAGAGACATAAGAAGTGGAAGGTCATCAAAACATCTGGAATTATTGGTCTTAAAAAATATGACTACAATCTCATTTTGGATCGAATGGAGGAAGTGGCGAATGAATATTGTGACAATATTGATGAAAGGAATACTGACTTGGTCAATGGAATTATGGAATTACTATAGAATATTTGTGTCACAGTAAAATAAGTTCGAGTAGCAGTCGAGAGGGAATCGTATTCGATTGTGTCATAGGAAGAAGTTGATCCAACTAAGGAATGACCTATTAAGGTACCTTCGATGCCTCCACATAGAAAGATTCAAGTGATTTCTAAGGAACTTGACTTTGTTATGCCAGAACGTAATGCCATCATCAAGGATATTGGTCATGTGAGTCTTCATTTTTATGTAATTATGATGTATCTATTGCATAGTATTCAACAAGATGTAGTAGAGGAGTTGAAGAAAAGAGAGTGTATAGTGTTTTACCAACTCAAGCACTCCAAGAATACCATCACATCACTTAAAAACAAAGACAATGAGACAAAGCGGAAATAAAAACCTCGCAGGATGATAGCCAGAGGTTGAAGCAAGCTATTGCACTTACTTGCAATGAATTTTATCAAGAGGGAATTACAATTGAGATGATTCTAGAGGTGAGAAATTTCTGACTTGGGAAGGTAGTTTTCAACCTTTGCAAACAAGTCGCAAAGATGCAAACAAAGTTGACTCCCAGTACACCCCCTTAGGTTCTGGAAGCTCGACAAAAGAAAGTGACTGAAACTATGCAAAAGATTCAGGAGGCCGAGGCATTTTGTGCCAAAGCATATGTACAGGTTTCTCAGTCATGGGAAGCCTTGATGGATTATACATAATTGGAACAGGTAACAAAGCAGTTTCATATTGCCAAAGAAAAATTTAATAAGCTAAGGATTGAATTGAAAAATTGTCGCCAGTAGAAAATATGAGCAAGGCTACTGATTTTAAAATATTACAGTAGTAGGTTATTAAACTACTAGTACAACAGTAGAAACAAATAGACCGTGTCACAGAAATCCATACTAAAGCAATGAAGGTTACAGGAACAATACAACCAATCCATGAAAGGATGAGACAAAAACTAGGTGCGACAGGAACAACAACTTTGGAACATATCAGTTACAAACTTATTGAACAAGTGTAGAAATTATAGGAAGATGTGCAACAAGAAATAGAAGTGGTAATGAATATTTGTCAAGAGTTTCAGAGTAAACTTGACCCAAAATAAATTTAAGACTGAAGTGGATTGGGATGAGTCACAGGTGATTGTTGGGCCCTGCCTAGGAAATATAGCATAATATTGTTCATAAAAATGAAGAGTATGGTTGTTACGAGCAAAGACCATGACGGGAAAGGGTGGGACAAAAGAGGAAAATATCAAGTTGAAACCAGGAGTTCGGCCTACTTTTTGATAAGAGTCAGTTAAGTTAGACTAATCTTCTATTTTTGGAATAAAGTATGATTGTAAATCGGGCCGCTAGTGCCTATATTAATGTAACAGGATGTTTTGATTTTGTTGAACAACCTGTCGACTGATGGTTAATAACCAGTTGACGAGTAAAACAAGAATTGTAAAAATCATATAAGGCCAATCCAAGTTGTGTGAGAAGGGAAATAAGAGGGCCTGATGAAGAGACACCATACCTGACGAGTCTTTGATGAAGACAAATACCTATACACGTGAGCATGAGAAGAATAAAAACCTCACTCACTATAAAGAATATCTAGGGAGAAGTCTGCAAGTTGTGTGCACGTACCAAAGGCGTTTAAAACATTCCTGATGCCAGATGAAGAGTGACTTTGTGGTTTTTCTTGTATGAGTTTCCACATTAAATATGTGTCTTTGTGTTTGTGATATATGTGTCTGTTGTGAATGAAATTTTATGAGTTTTTCAAACATATAATGGTACAATAGTGTGGAATGTTGATTAATATGTGTTAGAATCTATATATCTTAAATGTTATATGTGTGTTGGTGGATCAATATGCTTTATTCTCTTATGTACGTAAGACGCCTAAAGTCCATTCCTTGGGGTTTCATTCGAGTGCCATGATCATGTTGTGATAAGAAAATCCCCTCCCATAACTGCAGAAAATTGGTTCTAGAAGTCCTCATAGATATCTCGGGTGAGACCTCACTTGCATAATAGGTTTTGTCGATGAGGTTATACTTTGTCAGACTGATATTTTGGGCTTTGTTGATAGATATGGAAGTCTGAACCTAGGTCAGCAGAAAAGACCCCAACAAAGGTGCTTGAGGCCACATTTTTTCTTAGTAAGGGTGGTGATAATACTAAAATATACCCAGAAAATCCATTTTTGATCTTGATAGATGTCCCAAATCCATTGCAGGTGCTTCAGGAATTGAATTTTCTACTCTAAAATTTGTGATCCATAGACGTTGGTGAGGAACCCTCATCCTTCTATTCCAATGAAATGGTAAATGGATGATATAGTTATTGGATTTTTTTATAGATTATAAATAATTACTTATTGAGGGTTCCAAATAAAAGAGAGGAATCCTGATGCTCCAAAGTCATCCACCACTTCTACCTTAGATCATTTCCATATTTTCCTAGCAATGACCTCCAATTTTTGGAATGTGCACTTTGTTTCTAGAAACATAATGATACTTGGTTTTTCCATGAAAAATTTATTTTATAAGAGTCTATGTTTGGAGGGGTCGTTTAATCCACTTAGATTCTATGATATGACTTTCATTTTATACCTTGAGGGAGAGAGGATAAGAAATCCTTCAACTAATAATATTGACTTGAATCTTGCATTACGTTTCCTAATTCATCAAGGCTTTGTTTGTTAGTTTTGCGCCCTCTTTTTTTGTCTTCTTGGTGGGGTATTTTTTATTCTTTTTTGTTGTTGGATTTGATCCCTAGTCCTTCTTCCTTTATGGGAGTTTTGTTGGATTAGGATGGTGTATTTCTTGCTTTGATGACTCCTTCCTTGAAGAGCTCTAGTTGCGGTTCTGAGATTGGGATTGGGATGTTTTAAATGCCTTTGATCTACGCACATAGCTTGTAGACTCTTCCCTATATATTATTTACAGTTAGTTAGGTTTTTTTTCTTCTCATGCTCTAATGTATAGGTCTTTTTATTCATCTAAGTCTCGTCAGGAATGGTCTCTCTTCATCATGCCCCCTTCTCTCCTTTTTCACAAAACTTGGATTGGACTTATATGATTTTTATGATTAATGTTTTACCCGTTGACTGGTTCTTAACTATTGTTAAATGTACATCATCAGGATTCATTCTCCATGAGACTTGTGTTGTATAAATTTTGGAACCCATGTTGTATTAAGTTCAGAAACCTCTCCATGAGACTTGTGTTGTATCAAGTCTGGAACTTATGTTGTATTAAGTTCATCAACTTATGTTGTCTTAAGTTAGGAGATTTTGTTGTATCAATATAGGTTGTTTATGTTATGAAAGATGCATTTACTATGATATTATGTTGTATTAAGATCAAGATCTTATGTTGTATTAATATCGGGATCTTATGTTGTATTGATATCAGGATATTCCATTGATGAAGCTCTCCAATAATAATTTTACACCAATTTAGTAGTGTCATGCAAAATTATCAAGGCCTCATGGATCTTCCTTTCTCTCATATTCAAAGTCCCTCCAAGAAAGGGTGGCTCATGAGGATAAAAATACTCTTCTTCCTTCTTTGGATCAACTTCTTGATGAATTTTAGGTGGTATATATATGGTGACTTGTTATTCCATCAAAATATATAACACCACTATAATGTACCTTTCTTTGGTATAAGGCACACTAACTAGGAGACAATCAAAACAATACTAGTTTTCCCCAATTGGATTCAAACACCTAGGAAATTTTCTAAACTTCCTCCAAAACAAAACAAGAATATAATAATTTAAAATGAATATAATCATGTACATAGTTATGAAAACTATGATCATAGATATTTTAATTCCATACATATTGTAGTGGGAACGTTCTCTAGGTACATCACACCTGAGATGGTCCAAAGACTGGGTAGTTTCTGTCCCGGGGATTTCTGTGGAAACCCAACGGATGATGGTGCTTCATCGGATGTATATATACTTGGATTATAGATATATACTTATTAAAAGGAACTTGTTTCATATTTTTGTGAGTTATTTGGTGTTTTTGGTGTATTTGAGAAAGATATGACAATTCGGGACTGCACAACTAGTCTAAGTTCAGAGCAAACCAAACAGCATTAAAGGCCAAAAAATATACAAAATAAAGCATGGAATATGTTCATCATGGTCTTAATTAACATAATCAATTGACAAAATCGAAATTCACTAAGAAAAATATAGAATAATAAAAGATTAATGGAAACTAGTCAAAATCAATGCAATTCTAGAGTAGGTATTAAAATATCATATGAATTCAAAATTTGGCATCATAAAAGTTCTGGAATAAAATAAAAAAATTTATATGACAGAATTTACATCAGAAATAATCCATAATTATTTTCAGAAGAGTTCTATGATTGGAATCATTCAGTACAATTAGTTATTACTAGAAAGAACTATAAGACTTGAAAATTGAAATCACTGACTTCACAATAATTTCTCTAAATATCAAACTAGAATTGAATTAGCTTCATAACATGTAATAAAACCAATTAAAATGGTTTAATACCATCATCCACACATCTAACTAAAGAAGCAGCATGGGAACATCTCCCAGCTATGATTAGGGCACAACTCCCAAGTAGAATTGAAGGATTAAAGATCTCCAAAACCAAAACAAAAATTATCCAAAATATTTGAATGTGGTGCACCCTCTCTCTTTTATAAGCTATTTAGTTTCTTGGGCAAGCTTCCTTGGTACAATCCTCATCCAATGTCCCTTCCTTAATCAATTTTGGAAATTGCATCTTTGTGTAGCTTTTCTTGATTTTCTAAACTTTCCTTGCTTTGATATGCCTTTCCTGTATTTTTGCTTCTTTCCTACTTTTCCTTGATTTTCATGTCTTTTTCCAATTGCCACATTTCCTTGCTTTCTGATTTTCTTTTTTTTGCATGTTTTCTTCTTTTTACTAACACCTTTCTTTTGGTTGCTTTCTTCCACTTTCCAACTTTAGTTGACAACTCATAGAGACATCCTTATCTCCTTGTGCTCCCTCATGGGTCCCTTGGAATTTCCAACTCATATCGTAGTTAATAAAATTAAATATTCAATTTTCAAACTCATATCGTAGTTAATAAAATTAAATATTCAATTTTCAAACTCATATCGTACTTATAATTTAATTTAATACAAAAAAAACTATAGTCCAATTTTATTCCTAGTCAATTTATTTAATTTTCTTCCTTGACTAATGGACTAAATGGGTTAGAAGGTTTCTCCATGGTGATATCAAAATGGATACATTGAAATCATACACCCCACCCTTGAAAACTAGCATACTTAGCAATATTTCTAAGTGATTTCCATTCACCCAGCAATCATGGATGACATGAGGCCTCCCATTCTCAATGATAGCTCATATATGTTAGTTAGGATTATTTGTGTTTTCCATTTCTAGGTATAGAGGTATAAGTGTGGTTTCACCTCTTTTCTTAAGTGTAGTTCCTATAAAATCCCCTTCATCTATATCATTATTTTCCATTTCTAGGCATTTTTAGGTTCTTCCCATGGAAATTCTCTTGTTAATTGGATAAAAATTTCATGGGTACTTAGATTTTTTCCCTTGATTATCTATAGATTTCTTTAGGAGGTATTGAATGTTCCTAGATATGTTTAAGGGTGGGCATAAAGGATTACTACGTAAAAATTAATCTCCACCTTTATTATCTTGGTCATTACACTTGATACATGGGTCTTTATACTTGATCCAAGATTGTCTCATATATGCAAGAATAAATTTTAGGAAAAAAACTCATTTTTGTTGAAAAACATGTGGCTCATTTGTGCAACTAGAGTTTCACTAGTCAAACTTGTGATTCAATACCCATGAATGGAGGATTTCCAAAATTGTTAGTTGATAATTTTCCTGAGACCTATGTATCGTTTCCTTTTATATTAACCCATAACCCCAAAACCTTGGAACCCCAATAACCCCAAATTGGAATTAACTCAAAACTATTATACCCCCACTTTCCCTAATTGACCTTAATTCCTAACTATAATAACCCCACGAGTGTTTGATTGTCCTTAGCTCTTAATTACTACAACCCCACTAACTTGTCCCTAACTCCTAATCTACTAATTCATGACCACTACACCACTACCCCCCAATACCTTTGAATCCAAAGATTCAAAACTATATAATCCCATAAACACCCTCACCTACATATCCCTATTAATACGCGACCCATATAACCCCCTGGCCCCTAATTTATCTTAACCCTAAACCCATGTAAACCCACAAATCCATTAAACAACAACCCATAACCATTATATCCTTAATAATTTCTAGCCATTATAATCACATTTAGCCCCAATTAATCTTAACTCCAAACCTTTATAAACCCACATACCCATAATCAACTCTATACCCCTAACTTGCACTATTAGAGATGTGAAATATCCTCATATCAATAATATGTTCCCTATCTAAAAATGATGTTTAGTTTAACATAAACAAAGTTTACATTCTGTGGAGACCACCTGGAATATAATCAAGGGAGAGTCAACAGTTAGGAGGAATTCTATTGGCACACAAATTTTCTGTTGGATTTGGTGCATTTTTCATGGTGTGAAGGTTTTTAGTTACACTTATGTTATGTATTGTATTTGTGCTTCATGATTTATTGAGTTACATGTTGACCAAACATGTTTACAAACTTGAATATCAAAGGATTGAATCAATGACCCGATTTTATTAATATTTGAAATCTATTTTTGGATGGAAATATTTTTTTAAATTATATTTCCTAAATGCTTTTACTAAATTTTTCATTAATTTTGATCAAGTTTAAATAATTTTAATTATATTTAACAAAAATAATTCCTCCACTTATATATTGTAGCATATTACATATTGAATTGTGAAAAACATTATGCATATTTATTGTGAAAATTTATGAATGGTGTTTATTAAAATACATCAATAAAAGCTTCTTCTTAATAATGCAATTACTATCATATTGTTACAAATGTAAACAATTTTATAAAAATATATTATCATATTCTTACAAATGCAATTAATTTAATAAAATCATTTTAAATTTTAATAAAATTTTGATTTCATCAAAATGAATACAAGAGAGAGTGTTCTTCAACTAAATAAAATTCATTTTCGTCAAACCTTCCATACAATCACAAATACTAGATAGATAAAAATACATTACACATTAAAATGATTTTAAACCAACCAAAATGGTTTAAAATAATCATCAAATATATTCTTAACTATAATCTTACAAAGACGAATATTTAGATGAAATATGACAATGTTTAGTACTAATGGTAAATGTTTTTTTTTAATCTTTTCACAAAGAGTTAAAGAATTATATATCCTGTAAATTGCAACATTTTTTTGAAATGTCTTTAAAATATCAAAAAACCCTAAACATAGATAATTAAATATGCAATGAGATTAAATTACCATCATAAATAAATATTTTTAATTACTTAATTTTATGCAATGAGATTAAATTACCATCATAAATAAATATTTTTAAGTACTTAATTTTTTTCTTTTTCTTGACATGTGACATTAAATATGTATCATAAGGTTATAAAAATGGAAAAATGATCTTCATCATGGCTATTTTTCAACATGATGGTTGAAAATGGTTGTTAACTTTTTTATTCCCAACATCATAAAATGAATTAAAAAACATAATTGGTCAATTGTATTAGATAACAGTAATAAAATGACACATACACAATGTAAATGTTGAAATAAAATATGTAATATTACTCTATGTTTCCATACCCTAATTATATTCCTTGCTTTGAATTCTAACATTGTTATTCTCAAAAATAAGTTTTGATCTAGGGTCATGTCTTAGTACAAACCACCAATCCCTATCCAACGCATATGGGTAAAAAACACTTGGTGGTATTGTTTTAGGAAAACATAAGGTTCATTTGTTTCATCCCACATCCTTTTAGAGTTGATGCATATTATCCCACTATTGCAATATTCTTTTATATTATTTTAATCGAATGTACCCAACCACTTGCACCTCAAAATAACACATTGAAAATATGAGAATTCCACTTGCATGATCTCTTGTATATTTTTTATGTAACATAACTTCCCATCTATTATGTTCCAATCTTGATCTCTAGCATGACTAGATTGGTCAAAATTTATTTCCACTCCACTTTCAAGTGTGACATGTCCATCATAGGCATCCTCTTTGCAAAAATTATATTCATTTATGTTCCACATATATGGGAACAATACACCTATAAAAATGTGAACAAATTATGTTGTCGTATGTCTAATAACCTAAGCATTAATAATAATAAAATATTTTATGATTCTAATGTTCTTTATAAAAGTTAAAAATGTACACAAAGAGAATGCAGATTTGTTGCACTCGATATCTATGTTTAGTCCATCCTCTTCACCATGTGAGTAATGATTAGATGGGGCATAATTCTCTCTTATCTGATTAGTCACCCAATTGTTGGGATAGATCACTAACATATTTTCTTTTAAATGATAATGATAAGTCATGATTTTACTATTAAACCTCTTTAATTACTTCTCATCACTCTCCCATTTCCTTATCTTCTCTTCATACAATGCAACTCATGGTTTTGTTTCCTCTATGTTGTAAAGAATTAATCTATTGACGACATCAATTTCTGAATTCATTGATGCAATCATGAAATAAAAAATTATAATAAGATCAAATATATATTGTCAAGTTCAGTGTAAACAGATACTCTATAAAATTTTGACAAAAGATAAGTGATTTACTCTTTATCATGTGCATTTTTTCGTTAATTTGTAGTTTCCCCCTCCCCCTTGTCCTCATCTCGTTGGTCATCCCAAACCACTACACCTAGTGTGTCATTGATTTTTTTATGTACTCATTGGAATAATAGAATTACTCACATACTATGTACCCCTCAATCATATACCCCTTGAGTTTTTCCCTTTGTCGAACAAATTCCTTCATTTTTTCATGTACCTCTCTAAGGACGTCCAGCAACACCAAATTACCTCTATAGAAATTTTACAAAAGATAATTGACTTATTCTTTATCATGTGAATTTTTTCAGTAATTTGTAGTTCCCCCTTGTTGAAATATTGTAACTTCAAAGAATATTCTAAATGTATTTTACTGATGCAACCCATGGGAGATGTCTTATTCCTCCGTCGGGATGTTACTATTGCTGGTCATCGTAGAGTCATGAGTTATAACCTCCATTGTAAGTTGGGTCAATAGTACCCTCTTGAATATAATATAATATTATTTTGTGTCTTCCTAGGTGAAGTCGGCCCAGTAAGTTTGTTGGGTCCGACTTGTTAGGGTAAAAGTCAAGTGATAGAAAGAGTATAAATGGAGGATTTGTGCTCCTTATTTGAACACACCCACTCACTTGTGTATAGCGCATAGGAGAGAGAGAGAGAGAGAGAGAGAGAGAGAGAGAGAGNAGAGGAAGTTTTGTTGGTTTTTCTTTCCCTTGAGGGTTTCCCTAGCTATATCTGTGTCTATCTTGTGATTGTGTTTCTTTCAGTGATCCTCCATATGTTATTGTTATGAAATTGAGTTGAATACTAATGATATCTAGCTGAACATATGAAATATTAGCATGGTATCAGAGCTATCCTGAATAGAACAACTTTCACAAGGTGAAACTCTCTCTCCTTTCCTTCTGACAAGAAATTAGGGTTTATGTCAAAGTTGGAATTTTGGAGATTTGATTGCATATGAAGTTGTTCCTCCCTATATATCATCTATTGAGCCCTGGATTGAATTTTTTGAGTCAGTAGATCTCCAAGAAATTCAAACCCTAGTTTGGATTTGGACCATAAAACTGCATAGGAGAATCTTGCAAGTATATTTTGAAAGGTGAAGACTTAAAATCTCCATAAATCAAGTGTACCAATAAACTCACCTCAGTCAAGCACATCTCCTGGTAAGGTCATTTTTTCATTTTGGGACATTTCATTTTTTAGTGACCTCCTAGATAAGATGGCCCCAAGCACTAAGCTTGAGGACAAGCAAGAAGGCATAGAAAACTTTTGAGCATGGAAATATAGGATTGGCCTCATTCTTATATATAATGATATTGAAAAATACATCAAAGATGAAGTTACAGAACTGGAAGAAGATGAAGCTAAGGAGAGGCACAAGAAGGACCTAATTAGGGATATGAGGATCATTGCTTATTCTATCAAAGATCACTTGATTCCTCAAGTGTCATCCAAAGAGACTCCTAAGGAAATGTATGATTCCCTATCTAGAGTGTATGAAGGAAGGAATATCAACAGAAAGATGAATTTGAGAGCTCAATTGAAAAGCACCAATATGAGTAAAGGAGAATCCATCCAAGACTACTTCATAAGGGTCTCCTAGTACAAGGAGAAACTAGAAGCCATTGGAGACTCACTTGATGAATATGAACTAGTGATGATTGTTCTCAATGGTATTACCAAACCTTGGGATTCTTTCATCTAGACTATGTGTGCCAGAAACGAAGGCATAAATTTTGACATTGTATGGGAATATTGCATTCAAGAGGAGGCTAGAGTATCCAATAGAGAAACTCTAATTAAATACGATGATCAATGCCTAGCCACCCATACCAAAATAGGAAGAATTCAATCTAACTTCAAGAAGGTAAGCCACAAGGAGTCTCGACCTCCCAAGACGTTCCAAAGGAGAAGAGAAAACAATCTGAGAAAAGACTACTCCCAATTTCAATGTTACAATTGTCACAACATAAGACACTTTTTAGAGAGTGTACATTGAAGAAAGAAGAATATAAGAATAAGAACAACAAAATACATCATGCACATCTAGCTGAAGATGAGGATGAAGAAGAAGAAGAAGAAGTACCCCAAAGAAAACAAGCAAAAGAATAAGATGTAGAAGAGTGTGTATTATTCTCTGCACTCTCTGGGTCTATGACACCTCAAGAAGATACATGGCTTATTGATAGTGGTCCTTCAAACCACATGACAGGACAGAATAAAATGCTATCAAGAATTGAAGAGAAGAACTCTCCTTAGAAAGTATATTTAGGAGATGACTATCAATATCCTATTAAAGGTATCGGTGAAGCAAGCTACAAGCTTGACTCAGGAATTTCCATGAGGATGAAGGAAGTCTTATATGTACCAAGTTTTAAGAAGAACTTACTTTCTATCTTATCATTAGATAAGAAAGGATGTAGGGTTGCATTTATAGATCGACAAGTAGTTATGTGGCCCAAAGGAAAATCAATTTAAGATGCAGTTGTCATTGGTGAAGAAGAAGGAGGATTATATAAACTCAAAGGACATTTAGAAATAGTACTTGTTCATGAGACCACTAGCTCAAGTGAAATATGGCATAGGAGGCTTGCTCACATCAACTATAAGGCACTACCCTATCTGAGCAAAGTAGTAATAGGTTTACCATATTGAATATCGATCATGAAGGAACTTGCAAAGGATGTGTTAACCCAAAAAATCCCTCAATGAGCTCTACATGACCTACACCACCCAAAGACATCTATGTCACTACCTTTCACTATCCTCATTTGACCCTACACCCTTACAAAGGCTCAAAAACATGAAAAAGGGCTTAAAAACCCCTAAAAAGAGTGAAAATAACTCTCGTATGGGATCAAACCTCCAAAAAGGGGCTAAAACCACTCAAAGGATCTTAAAGCCCCCAAAGAAGCTAAGAATTGGGCGAAAGGGGCTTAAAACCAAAAAAAGTGCTAAAGCCCTAACCAAGGGCTTAAAACCCTAAAATCTCAAGAAAAAACTATAAATAGAGGGGTGGGGGTCACTCTCAAAACACTCCTTCTCTCCCTATCGTTATGCTACCCATTTGAGTGCCTTCAGACCCTTTGCCTCTCAATCCATTCACCCCCCCTCTCCTCCATTTCTCCATTGAGCCAAAGCTCCCATTCCATTGAGAGATGCTCCCAAATATAGGGCATGGCAGCCCATTTCCTCTCGGAGAAGGTATAATCTTTGTTTTCTTTCGTGTTTATTGTATTTTTCTAACATATTTTTCTTGCAGGTTTGTTGCTCATACTTTGTTGCAGGTTTCCATTGATTTCTTGCAGCTAGTTCGTTTTCTAACAGTTATTTCCAGGCTTTCTACAACTTGGCCCTAATTGTGTTTGCAGGTTTCTCTTTCAACCTCATAGGAACCCTACCCTTCTATCCTATAGATGGAAGGTATTAGTACCTACCTGTATCTAGGGTGAAAACCCTACTACATATTTAGCGACCATACTAGGTCGATCCCACAGGATCCCTATATTTAATTTTTGTGTGAGTTTTTATTTTCCCTAGTTTAATTTTATTTCAAATCTAGTTTAGATCTGTCTTTTTATGCATTTTAATTCACATCTGAGCCTCCTTAAGTCCAAACCAATCCCATTCAGCCACAGTACAGGTTACTGTCGGCCGGTCCTGGCTCAGGTTTAAAATTTTTTCATTTTTCAGACTAAGATGCTCTTATTGGGATGAAAGGTGTGACTAGATCACTCTGCAGTTTCTGAGCGACCCCCTCACTTGATTTGGGGAAAATATGGTGACCCCCTTGCCACATTTTCCTTGAAAAGAGTAATCTATCTCTTAGATTTGTTTTTTAATTTTTTTAAGCTATCTGGACTGTCAGTGCAGCTCAGCCACCTCTGTCCAGTAATATGTTTTCACTCCAAATCTATGTAAATAACTGATAAATCAAATGGTTAATGGTTTAATGAATCTGATTAGAAAGCTTGCATAAATTTACTTTAGGTTAAATTTTAGTTATTGGAAATTAACATCTTTCCTAGCCCTTCCTCCTCTATCGAGTCATCACCCTTCGGGGTATTCTGGGATAAGATGAAGGGTGAAGCTCGTATAGTAATAGGCACTTCATCTGTAATTTTTTGAGACCACTAAAAATGGGTGACATGGAAGGTAGAAGGGGTGGAGACCGATGGGGGTTTCACAGCGTTCGCGTCCTCCCTGTTGACCGACCTTGCACCCAAAGAGTGACCTGAGGATATACGGATGGGATTAGTCCCATTTTGTTGAGATACCAACACTCTTTCCTAGTTGAAGAGAAATATAGGTGTAAGGCAGTCACCTAGTCAAGATACCATTGTTCAGATTCAGGTATGGCATGTGTTTAAATTTCTGTTTTACAATTTACTTATCCATGATATAAGTGCTGCAATAAATATCTATGGAATATTCATAAACTATACAAGCAGCCACCAAGTATAACAAAAATACAATGGATGTGCACACAAACCATACCACATAAAACAACCAAACTCAGTTCATGACACTGAGCTAGCCATTAAAATTTATAATTTACACTAATTCAAACACTTGCAGTCTTTGAGGACATAAGTCCTGACTGCCTTAACCGTGGGAAGTACTTGGGCTCAGCCCAGAAACTCATTGTGAGGAGTACCATGGGAACCCCAAAGTAGTTGGCCACTGAGAGGAATTTCCAAGAGAAACAAGCAATAACCCCTACTGATTGACTAGCACTCCCATAAGGAAAAATCCAAGCACTGTCTCCTAGCAGTCTTGGTGGCCGAATGACCACCTAAAAGCCAATAGGAAGCCACTAAAACCAGGGTCCAGAATGTCACTACCTGATTTCACCACCTGATCTACCAACCAATCAAAACTGATCCCCCACGCTCTTCCTCATGCCTAAGAGTTGATCCACCACAGTTCGGGTCCTTAAACCAACACTGTCGAGACCAATCTCTATGACCCTCTACACCATCAGAAGGCCACATATCCTTTGATTCAGACTTAGAATCATATCAATCTGAGCTATATCTACACACTACACCATCTAGCCCCATGGTTGGTGCAAACCCAGATCCATTTTATGGGTTGGTGATTGGTAGTGGCCCTAGCACTATCATGCAAACTGTCATAAGTCAGCTACCACCATCCATACTAACCAGTTAAACTGTCCCACCTATCATGCCTGGGGGCAGTGTCTCATCCACTCACATTGTCCCACTTGGCATGCCTGGAGGCAGTGGCCCTTCCATTTACATTGTCCCTCCTGTCATACATGGGGGAAGTGTCCCTTCCACTCACACTTTGTCGCTTACCACAACTGTGCCACAAGTAACCCCAATCACATAGGTGCATCATGTTCCTACAAACCCCACCACCATCGTCGCTCCATCACACATCAACCTTGGGTCAAACCTTCCTTTCATGGCATGCCTTAACCTGCCTTACTTGGCTCAGTTAACAAATGACCCTATCTGCCATCAAACCTTTTGGACTCCCATGCCAACCAAAATCCCCTCAGACATTCCCAAGTTTGAAGGGAAGGCAGGGGAGTTCCCCCAGAACCATATAATGATGTTTCACCTATGGTGCTCATTAAACAGCATCATAGATGATTCGATAAGACTCGCACTATTCCAACGCACCCTCACAGGTGCTACAGACAAGTGATACATTGAGCTACCATAAGCCAAGTATCCATATTTCAACTCCTTGGCCTTTATGTTCCTCCAATATTTCCAACTCCTCATCAGATATGATGAAGGAGTGAAAATCTTGCTATCTTTCCACCAAAACACTGCGACCCACATCACCAACCACATCCACGAGTGGAGGTGATGTCGTAGTGTGTGCAAGATCAAGCTTGATGACATGATCTTCTTGGACTGGTTCTTGAAAACCTTGATGCCACCCATAGCCAAGGACATCGCCTCTGAATGCCCCCAAATAGAGGAAGAGGCCATCTTGAAGGCCCAATAGTTTGACCTCATCTATGCATAGTCTGGATACCTTTATACTGTCATTCCAAAATCTTCCCGTGCAGGCACCTCCTACCAAGATGCACCGGGGGAATCCCATGCTGCAGATGGCATCATAGGTTCTATCTCCCACCAACCACGACACCACCTGCAATACCACCACAACTAAGAAACACCCCCAATGTTTCCTACCAAAACCAAACTCCGGACTATGCAAGAATGATGTCCCAGTCTAGACCTACAACTTCTTATGCACAACCTGTGCCGCAGCAGCAGGCCTAGGAATTAGCTTGGATGGCACAACAATATGCAGGATAAATGCCCACATTTGTGGCACCTCCCCCCCCCCCCCCCCCC
>LPNX010169412.1:97145-217003 GCA_001517045.1 Pseudotsuga menziesii
AATAACCAACAAGGTCAACCCAGAAATAACCAGGCCCAGAACAAAGGTAACAATAAATCATACGGAGGCAATCAACAACCAAATCCTCCCAACAATGTTAGGGCAAACCAGCCATCCCAAAATCCTCAACAACCGAATGCCCCGAGATGCAATTGCACACAAACCAACTGTGCACACTATGAGAGGTCTACTGGAATTACACATATGAGTGTCCATTCATGGGTCGCGCTAAGCAGGACATTAAGAATGAGGTTTAGCATGCCACCAATATGGCAAACCCAGCTCAACCCAACCCGGCACCACCAGGACCTCCTCTTTTGGTGCTCCAAAACCCATTGCTAGTCCAAGGACTGGTGGCAACTACACCTCCTCCCCAACCCAATCCTAATGCCCTGGTGGCACCTACAATAGCAGAAACTGATGTTCACCACCTGCTAGCCATGACAACTGAAGAGGTCAATTTATAGACCAGACGAAATCAGTACGGAACCAACACCAAACCCACTGATCCATCAGCAAAATCCATGTCCAAAACAACTAGTACACCTCTTCACTTACCCCCTTTTCCCCAGCGCCCTCCCATATGGCAGGTGGCCAACAAAATCATTGCTAGAACTACTGTAAGCTACAGCATCATGGATGATTTGGCCCAAACACCTACGGCCATGTCCACTCTTGAGGTACTCAAACTTTCCCAACATAGCGGAAAGCCTCACTAGATGCCCTTGGTGTTGTAGACCCCTCTAACTCCAAATTGATCACATTCGACATGGAGAACGGAGAACCATGGATGTCATCAACCATTTCCTTCCAAATCCCGGTATCCATTCAAAATCTGGTCGTGCATCGGTGCATAGTGGATGAGGGGGAATCCACGTGCATTATGTCTACCTTAGTCTAGCAGAAGCTTGGATCCCCAATTCTGCAACCATCCTCTACTACTCTGCGGGATTATGATTGCCACCCAACTAAAGCCCAAGGAATCCTCCCACACATTCTCATCACATTGGGCGGGAAAATAGTATTGATTGACATAGAGGTTGTCAATGCTCAGTTGGACAATATTCTTCTCCTCGAAAGAATTTATATGTACACCATGAGAGTTGTAGCATCAACTATTTTCTATCTCATGATGTTCCCTCATGAAAGGAAAATCATGACGGTTTACCAATTGACTTATCACGATCTGCAAGGGCTAACTGCACCCGCCAATGTTATCCCTATGATCAATACCATCGATCCACAAGGGCTAACTGCACCCACCAAAGTTATCCCTGTGGCCAACACCATGGTCGACAACATACCAGCCTCCTCATTGTTGAATGTGGGCCCTAGGTTGTTTGTTGATACCACCATGACAGCTATCTTCCCCTTCATGTCACCACCACTTACACCAAATAAGACTACGAACTTGTGCATGCTCCCATCCAGCACTATTGCACCTAAAATTCAACCACATCCACAACAGCATCTGCAGACGCAACAAAATCCGTAGCCGCAGCATCATCCATAGCCACAGAAGTATGCGTAGCCACAACACCACCCGCAGCTGCAGCATTACACGCAGCTGCAACCACAACCCCATCCCCACATGCAACCATCAGGGATTTACTTGGGCTCTTCCCCAGTCCACACAATTCCCTTCCTATTCCCCCCCTCCTGGCATCATGAGTAAGCCAGTAATGGCTACCCTAAACTTTCCCAATCTTACATTGGGGATTCCCGTGTGGTACCTCGATCCACTGGTCCAACCTCCAATGCCCCAGGTAGTCTTAACCCCCATGCAACCCATTGCAGTCAAATCTCATCCTCCACCCGGCCCACAAAAACCAACCACCGCACCCACACCACCCCAACCAAAAAGGGCCAGGGGAAAAAACATGAAATCTACCACTGAACCTTGACAGATCCTGCCTTACGCTGTCTATGAAGAACAGGGCCATCCAACCAAAAACTACCCTGAGATTTCCATAATCCGTGCACATTTGGATACCATGGATACAACGGAAAAATTCCCCATGGTTGAACTCCCAAGCGGGCCAATAGTGAGAAACAAGTCATTGAGAACAAACCATGCTTGCACCCTCTATGGATTGTATGGGCACTATTCTCACCACTGCCAAGACTTGTTCGAGTTTCCAATGGCTCTATCCAACCTTCGACAAGATTCCCTTGAATATGAGATCACTCTAATCGAAGAAGTCCATCCCCCACCTCCTTCTTCAGACACCATGTCCATTTACATGATGTCCAGTTCTATAGACCCTCTTATCTCCATAATCACTGACAATCCATCAGACCTGTCTCTTTGTTGCTTCTGTAACAATAAGGAGATACTTGAAGCCTTAACCACCCCAGAATACCCATGGGACGACTTGTAGCATCGCTCATTCTTCCTCCCCGAAGAACTTGTGTTGCAGTCTGACCAGTTTTTCATGGAAACCAAGGATTTCATTCATGGGAAAGTCGACTGATTCAAAAATCCCATTCCGGCACCAGATACCTTTGAAGAAGGGAATATGGCTAACATATCACCAACCATCAAAATCAACATCTCAACCAAACCTGAGGTTGTTGAGGAAATCATGCTGGGGGAATCCTGCTCCTTGAAAGAAGTTGCTTCCTACAAAGCACTCTTCCAAGAATTCCGCGACATCTTTGCCTGGTCTTACACTAAAATGTCTGGGTTGGATCCATCCATTATGGAACACCACATTGAAACATTGCTCGATGTGGCCTCTGTGCGCCAAAAGCAACGGCCCATCCATCCCTCCAAAGCTACCACGGTCAAAGCTGAAATTAAGAAGGTGTGCACATCCGGCTTCATTTACCCCATTGCGTACACCACGTGGGTTTCAAATCTTGTTTTCATGAATAAAAAATAGGGTACCATCCACGTTTGCACAGACTTCCGCAATCTAAATTGCGGCATGTCCCAAAGACAACTTCGCAACACCCTTCATCGATCAGATCATCGATGCATGTGCCAGAAATGAGGTATTTTCCTTCATGGACGGATTTTCTGAATATAACCAAATTCATATTCGGAAACAAGATCGTTACAATACTGCATTCACAACCCCGTGGGGAACATTCACATATCGAGTTATGCCCTTTGGTCTGAACAATGTTGGAGCCACCTTCCAGCACGCCATGACATGTTGCTTCTGTGACCTCATCCACATCATGTTGGTCTATCTTGACAACCTCATTGCACGGTCACGGAAGAAAGCACAACACATAGATGACTTGTGGCAAACCTTCCTACGGTGTCATAAGTACAAGATCCACTTGAACCCTTTCAAGTTTGTTTTATGTGTCCCAATGGGCCGTCTCTTAGGGTTCATCGTGTCGCACAAAGGAATGACTGCTGATCCCTTGGAATTCCAAACCACTTTCCCTCTAACGTCACCTCTTTAAGTGACATCAGTTTAGCTTGTAACATAGTCTTTTCCTTTTTTGTTTTGCAATGTTTTTACCACAAATCATAGACCTCCATTAGGGGAAGCATCATAAGATGCTAGGTAGAGTCACCCAAAGTGTATTTGAGACACCCCTCACACCTCTAGGTTCATAATTTTGTCCTCCATCTTCTATTGAGACCATCGTCTCATGTTTAACAAGTAATTTTTGGGACCACTTTGCGGAAGTTACCTCAGTTTACGTACCACATTAGGATACAAGTGTCTCTGGACCTATACTTGTGTCACACCTGCCTACTGCAACTCATGCTGGAATTCAGACCATCTCCCTAGAAGGCACATCATTTTATTTCAGTGTATAACTGTCTAATCCATCCACCGCACCTTGCGTAGGTATCTGAACCATCACCCAGAGGGTGGATCATTTCTTTTGCATACATTTGGCATATGACTACCTTCAGACTTTCACTCACACCTTATGTAGTCAAGTCCATCCACCACAAATCACACACGACTCTCCTGACCTCTGTCCGAGAGCCACCTCAGTTTGCGTGCCTCTGCCGCACCAACTCGCGTGCCTCTGCCGTGATCTATCTCGTGCATATACAGGTATGTTCAAGAGCCACTTGCTCCATCCATACTGTACGGATGACCTTTGGACCACTGTCCATTTTCCTGACATGGGGGCACCTTCAGTGCCCCCTCAATCAGTTGACCATACTAGAGTTTTCATTAAGCTCTTTTCTGACTCCTACAAGAATGAAAAGATTGTCGAACGTAGCCACTTCCTTTCCCGCTCATTAAAGTATAGGACCATCGAGCATTTACTTTCTCAGGCTCGCCAAAAATCCACGAGATCATACCACAATGGTGTCTCTAGACACCAGCCTACATATAACAGTTCAGCAGCATTCCCACTTTGGGTCACCTTTGTTCAGAGTATTCTGCAATGTGTCTTCCTTGGATCCCATCAACACCAAAAGTCTCTACCTCCACCAAGTATTTCCCATCTGTAGTTACATTCCTGGTATTATAGCTATGATCCCTTTCCCTTGAGTCAGTTTCATTTGTTCCCTGGTTCACCCTGTCGTCATACTCTAAACAAACAAATTTTGAGTCCACTATACTCCCTCTGCCCCTGTTCTACCACCCCTCCTCCCCCATTCAGTGGGTCAATCCTCAGATTGCCTAACCTCTTTTGGTTATCTCCCTCACGCTTTTGTTCAAGGAAAAATCTTTTCCTTGGCCAGTCGCAGGTCTCCCTCTGTCGATGACAACACATGTATTCCAAAGGATAGACCCAGAGGTCCCTGTATCCTAGTTTCATTAACCTCATTGATGAGTTCCTTGGACCACTTGAGAGGAGTCCTTAGTGCCTCTCAGGATGTTTTTTTCTCACATGCTTGACTCCAGCTACATCATCGCACCGTTGAGATTCGTACAGGGTATTGGTCCATGCAATATTTGGTTGAAGACCCCGGATGTCACCTGACTCTAGCACATTGATGAATCTATTTGAGGGACCCCAACAGGTTCATGTCCCTTGTGATTTCCGGGTTGCAATGGAGACAGTGTTCAGAATCCCCAGTAGTACTTCTATATAGATTTATGATTGATGCGGCATATTTGTACCACAAAGACTCTGACTCTCCATCAGTAAACTATGTACCGTTCTAGATCTAGTAGACCATCAGTCATGAATATTTAGAAATCCATGAGAATTCCATGGGTCCAATGTAGCATTTCTTTATATCAGTATTGTATTTAGCCTGTCATTGAGGAAACCACTATTGTAACAACAGTTGTACATGATCAACTCTTATATTATAGAGCTTAGATCACATTATTATTTTAACATCGTTACGAGTATGGGGATGCTTTCCTTGTCCATATACATGTCACACATTATTTGTATCTCACCCATTGATGGGAACCATATTAATACAAAAACCAAAATCCACCATGCCCCAGCCTAGGAAGCACAACCTCTCCCTAAAAAATCCTATGATTTCCGTCGGCCATATGATGAGCTCCTGCCCTCACACATCGGGGGCAATCTGTTAACCCAAAAAATCCCTCAATGAGCTCTACATGATCTACACCACCCAAATACATCCGTGTCACTACCTTTCACTACCCTCATTTGACCCCACACCCTTCCAAAGGCTCAAAAACATGAAAAAGGCCTTAAAAACCCCTAAAAAGAGCGAAAATAACTCTCATAGGGGCTAAAACCTCCAAAAAGGGGCTAAAACCCCTCAAAGGAACTTAAAACCCCTAAAGGAGCTAAGAATTGGGTGAAAGGGGCTTAAAGCCCCAAAAAGGGGCTAAATCCCTAACCAGGGGCTTAAAACCCTAAATCTCAAGAAAAAACTATAAATAGAGGGGTGGGGTCACTCTCAAAACACTCCTTCTCTCCCTATCGTTATGTTGCCTGTGTGAGTACCTTGAGACCCTTTGCCTCTCAAACCATTCACCCTCCCTCTCCTCCATTTCTCCATTGAACCAAATCTCCCATTCCATTGAGAGGTGCTCCCAAAGCTAGGGCATGGTGGCCCATTTCCACTCAGAGAAGGTATAATCTTTGTTTTCTTTCATGTTTATTGTAGTTTTCTAACATAGTTTGCTTGCAGGTTTGTTGCTCATACTTGGTTGCAGGTTTCCATTGATTTCTTGTAGCTATTTTGTTTTCTAACAATTATTTGCAGGGTTTCTATAGCTTGGCCCTAATCTTGTTTGCAGGTTTCTCTTCCAACCTCACAGGAACCCTACCCTTCCGTTAAATGTTCCTGCCTATAGCTATGGTGAAAGCCCTACTACAGGATGTGCAAGAGGAAAGAATGTCAAGAATCCATTTCCAAAGAGTGAAACAAAGACTAAAGCTACATTGGAACTAATTCACTCATATGTATGTGGTCCAATTCCCTCCACATGTTTGAGTGGTTTTGAATATTATGTTACATTTATTCATGATTATTCAAGAAATACTTGGATATATTTCTTGAAAAAAAAGAATGAGGTATTCGAAAAATTCAAGGAATTCAAAACCTTAATAGAGAATCATTCAGAAAGAAGGATCAATACACTCAAAACAGACAATGGTGGAGAATGTTAGGATTTATAATCCTCCCTTGTCCATATGTAGTCTATTATATCATTTGTCCTAACTTAGGAGTCATTTGCTTGAGTTTGGTGCCACCATGATATTAGGTCCACCAGTGTCATTAGGTCCATCGGTTCCATTGGTGCCATTGGTGCCACCAATACAAACCATTAGAGTGTGGGGGACACATATAGAGATTAATTAACACTTGATGCATGTTCATGCATTAGTTAATGTGCCTCTATGACCAATCCCTACATTTTAGGATCCACTCTGAGTGCCACCAGCAACTTCCATCAGTTGGTTGTGCTAGTTAAGTAGTTATGCTAAGCTAACAGCTAGTTACATTCAGTTAGATGTCTTAAATTTTAGTTAGTGCCAGTATTTCATGGTTGCATGGGAGTAGGCACCATTTCTCGCCTACCTCATCATTTTAACTGGTTTAACTGATTGATAGACTGAATTAGACATGTGGAGTTAGACTAGTGAGCTACGATAGTGAATTAGACACTTCTAGTTAGCCAGTTAGTCAAGATTGAGTTGGTAGATTATAATCTTATCCACATGATTTGAATTCTCCTTAATGTAACATTGTTGTATACTATTGGAATTAATAAATATTAATGTTGTAATTTGCTAATCAATTCTTATCAGTTTTATCTTAAATTTGTCATGTTCAATGTACATTGTTCTTACTATTCCACTTCAAAATTCTATCTTTCAATTGCACTCATTTCTTGTAGATCAATGGTTCAATAATTCAAGCATGGTATTAGAGCCTTTTTTAGGCTAGCAGCAAGTCTGTCTGATCTCCATTGTACACCAGAAGCAGTTGTGTTTCCACATAATTCCTGCAATCTTTTCCTTGCTAACTCTGGATTCATCTAGAGAAGTCTTTGCAGGTGTGACAGACCCTAAGAAAGTGTACATGTCAAAATGGAAGGCTTGATTCTGACATGATTGTGAATTATTTTTTGTTTTTGCAGTGATACATGCAGGTACCTAGTTAGTTTGTTGAAGAATTCACTGTTCAGAAGAAATATTGATGGATTCCTCAGCTCTTGTACCCTGGATCCTTACTCCCTTAAACTATGTTGATTGGAGGGAAGATATGCAAGTATCCTTACGCAAGTTTGGATGGTGTAGGACGATAATGGGTAGAGAAATAGAGCCCGATCACCCTACTGAGAAAAATAAGTTCTTGAATCAGTTGGATGAAGACTTTCGCTTCCTATGCACTCATATCTCTCGGGATCTTCTCTTTCACCTTAAAGGATTGAAGACTCCGAAGGAATCTTGGGATAAGCTTAAATCATTGTTTGGAAAAAAATATGAGCTTTGAGGGAATATATTGGAGAATGAGCTCATTGCATTGCATCCCAACAGTTTTGAAACTATCCAACAGTTTTTCACAAAATTCAAGTCACTAGCACTGTAGTGTAAACAATGCAGAATAGAGAGAAAATATGAGCAATTGGTTCTATCAATACTGAGCAATCTTGGCTCAGAGTACTCTATATTTGTCTTTACCTTCCATTCTGGAAGATCTTCCATCCCCAATTGGAAGATTCCTTCTCTTGATGGCTTTGTTGAGTCCTTAATACAAGAGCAGCATAAATTGGTTCAAATAAGAGTGCTTCAAACTTCCAAGAATCAAGCTATTCTAATGTCAGACTCAAACAATGCGCAATCTAGAGGGAAGCACAAGGGGAAGGATCCCAAATCCTCTGATTCGAAGCCAAAAGAGAATCACAAGTCTTCCAAAGGAGCCTTAGGTCCCAAGAAAAATAATACTAGGTGTCCATACTATATGAGAGGCTTTCATCCAGAAATCCAATGCATGAAGAAGAACCTCGACCAGTTGATAACACTCCTTGAATAGAACAATATTTCTCTTCTACAAGGTGCAAAGATGTCTAATGCTAGAGAGAATACTAAATAATATGATAGGTTCCATAATTTGAAAGCAGGCCTCACTCCGTCAAAGGCTTACTTGATAGATTCTTGACCATCCAACCATATGGTTGCCTCCATGGAATCCTTCACCACTCTCACTCTATCAAGAGGACATAGCACTCATATGGGAGATGACTCCCAAATCCCAGTCATTGGGAGAGGTTCTATTAAAATCCAGCATGATGAGTTCAATAATGTACTCTATGTGCCCCCTCCTACAGCAAAGAAAGCTTCTCAAGATGAAGAAGAAACAGAATCTTCAACACAATCAATTCGAATTGAAGAAAGTCTCCTTGGAGCGACTCCTTCTCCTGTTGCTCTGGAAGTTTATGAGATATATAATATCTCATATTCTTATATATTTGATCCAGAAGAATACATTCAAATCTCTGTTATTGAAGAAAATATCTCCTTCCATTCTATGCAAACATTCTCTAGTGATTCTTTTATTTTAAATTCTATGCAAAGTTTGCCAGTGATTGCTTCAAAAAATGAAGAGGAATTTGATTTCTCTCTCTCTAATATTGTTGTTGGTGTGCAGGAAAGTAATACTTTGGATATTTTGGAAGAAATAACATATTTTAGGAGTGATCCATTCACTCTCTTTGATCTAGATCTTCTAGCAAATTCCTACATGATTGAATGCATCAATACTCACAATTTTGTTGAAGAAGGAGAAAACTGTGCATCTACCATTTCGGTGGGGCACTTGGAACCTTTGATCCAAACTATTGGATCTAATATGACCTTATTGGGTTCTATTTTTAAGTTTCAATAGCCTCCAGTAATGCTTGTAGCCGTTCTCATCAATTTTGGTGTGAAAAATCAAGTATTGCAAGTCTCTTTCAAAATTGTTGTTGGGGATTTGAAGTCAGTTTTCTCTCATCAGTTTGCTGATATTATATTTTTTGGATATGATTGGTTATTTTTGAAGCTATATCAGATTATGGAGCTCAATCGTTCTCTCTCCATATTCTCAAGGCTTCTCTGCCTTTCTATTTGAACACATGCTCATCTCTTCACAGAACTAGTAAAGATGGAGACATCCTGGATTTGTCTGGACACTTGCTCCTAACACTTGGAGTTTATTTTACCTCACATGGTTTGATGTTAAAGGCTGCAATGTATAAGTTGCTTGGGTTTTCCTCACATGGTTCGAATTCAAAATCACTTTTTCTCTCTCATTAGTTGATCTCAGTTGCTCTACATGGGTACATTTTTCATCTTCCAGTTGTCTATCTTTCTGATTCAGTTGAGTATATTCTTCTTCTTCCAAAGAGGAAAATTTCTCCATACATAATCATTTACTTTGGAGAGGTTCACATGCACAATCTCAGGATGTTTCTCCACAAAAGAACCAAGATACTACATTTGTTGTTGCATAGTGCTGCAAATTATTGCAGCAAACATTTTACAAGTTTTTACCCAAAGAGGAAAATTTTCTCTTAAGTATAGCTTGTCTTTCATGTTCCTGCTTATTTTGAGGGGGGCGTGGGGGATTCCCATGAGGCTTTCCCCATTTCCTTTAGTTTATTAAGCAGCTTTTAATTCTTTTAGATTGTAATGGGTGACTTTTGGCCTAGTTTTCAAGGCCCAAAGTTGTCCAAGTTAGGATTAAGGGAGGGTGTTAGGATGTATAATCCTCCCTTGTCCATATATAGTTTATTACATCATTTTTCCTAACTTAGGATTCATTTTCTTAAGTTTTGTTTCGCCATGATATTGGTTCCACCAGTGTCATTAGGTCCACCGATGTCATTGGTGCCATTTGTTCCACTAGCACCAACCACTAGAGTGTGGGGGACACATATAGAGGTTAACTGACACTTGTTGCATGTTCATGCATCAGTTAATGTGCCTCTGTGACCAATCCCTACATTTTAGAAGCCACTTTGAGTGCCACCAGCAGCCTCCATCAGTTGGTTGTGGTAGGTAAGTAGTTATGTTAATTTATCCTCCAGATACATTCAGTTATATGTCTTTCAATTCAGTTAGCGCTAGTCTTGCATGGTTGCATGGGAGTAGGCGCCATTTCTCACCTACCTCATCAGTTTAACTGGTTTAACTAATTGATAGATTGAATTAGACATGTGGAGTTAGACTAGTGAGCTTCGATAGTGATTTAAACACTTATAGTCAGCCATTTAGTCAGGATTGAGTTGGTAGATTCGACTCTTATCCACATTATTCAAAATATCCTTATTGTAACACTATTGTATACTACTATAATTAATGAAGTTTAATGTAGTAATTTACTGATCAATTCTTACCAGTTTTATCTTAAATTTGTCTTGTTTAGTGTACATTGTTCTTACTATTCCACTGCAAAATTATACATTTCAATTGCACTCATTTCATGTATATCAATGGTTCAATAATTCAAACAAAGAATATACCTCAAAGGAATTTGAGGCCTTTTGCAAAGAAGCTGGAATCAAGAGCGAACTAGCCACTCCCTACAATCCTCAACAAAATGGTGTTGTAGAAAGAAAGAATAGGACCATTATGGAAGCAGTGAAGACAATGATACATGATCAAGATCTTCCCATGCATCTATGGGTTGAAGTAGCAAGAACAGTAGTTTATGTGCAGAATAGATTACCTCATAGTCCCCTTGAATTCAAAACTCCTGAAGAAATGTACATGGTAAAGAAGCCTGAAGTGATCCATCGCAATATATTTGGTTGTCTAGTATATGTTCACATTCCAAAAGAAAAGAGAACCAAGTTGGATCCTTCCGAAAAGAAGGGAATATTTATTGGATAATGTGAAGTCTCCAATTCCTTCAGGATATACATTCCAAGATTCCATCACATAGATATTAGTAGATATGTAACATTTGATGAACAAGAATCTCTCAAAATATCCTGAAAGTTTCAGTATGAAGAAGTACATGAAGAGGATGTACCTCCCAGAAAATTATAAGTTGCACCCTCTCCTGAAAGTGAAACATCAGAAGATCATGATATGCTAGAACCTTAGGAACCCCTACTATGGACATATCATGAAAGATAAATCCTTCCTCAGGAAGAAAAATCATACAAGTAGAGAAGTATGGAGCTCCAGAAGGCTCCACAAGAATAACCAAGAGATCGAATCCATTCTCCAGTTATGTAGCTTTGATGTGTGATCTTGTAGATCAAGAACCTACCAGTTATAAGGAAGTTGTACAGAAGAAAGAATGGGTAGAAACAATGACAAAATAATACCAATCAATAATGAAGAATGATGTTTGTTATATAGTTCCCAAACCTGAAGGAAAGAGTGTGGTATCTTCAAAGTGGATCTACAAGATAAAACATGCAGTTGATGGGAGCATTGAGAAATACAAGGCCAAGTTTGTGGCTAAAGGATTCTCTTAGAAAGAGGGAATTGACTATGAAGAGACATTTGCGCTAGTAGCAAGGCACACTTCCATCAGGACCATCATGGAACTTACATCCATGATGAAGTGAAATATACACCAGATGTATGTGAATACAGCCTTCCTGAATGGTGTTAATGAGGAAGAAGTGTACATATAACAACCACAAGGATTTGAAGTCGAAAACAGACGGACTTATGTATGTAAGTTGAAGAAGGCTATGTATGGAATAAAGCAAGCTCCTAGAGCATGGTATGGAAGGATAGATAGCTTCTTGATCAGCTTGGGCTTTACCAAAAGTAAATTCGAACCTAACCTTTAATTTAAGGTTATGGATGATGAACCTGTCATTTTATTACTATATGTGGATGACATATTTCTGACAGGAAATGAGAAACATATTGTAGATTGCAAGAAGAAACTTGATAAAGAATTCAAGATGAAAGATCTTGGATTGATGCACTATTTTCTAGGACTGGAAATATGGCATAGGCCAGAATGAATCTTTCTCAACCAGGGAAAGTATGCTATGGAAATATTAAAAAAATTTGATATGTTGGATTGTAAATCCATGGCCACACCCATGGATACCAACCTGAAGTTGCTGTGTGATGAATCATCAAAGTTAGTAGATGTGAATCAGTACAAACATATTATTGGGTCGTTGATGTATCTGATGAATACCAAGAAATATATATGATTTTTTGTGAATACCCTAAGTCAGTATCTACTTAAACCTAGATGTGTTCACCTGATAATTGCAAAGAATGTGATGAGGTACCTGAAAGGTACGAGATATTTTGGACTATACTATGATAGAGATAATGACTATATATTGTATGGATATACGGATTCGGATTGGGAAAGAAGTGCCTCAGATGGAAAGAGAACCTTAGGGGGATGTTATTGTTTGGGATCCTCCATGATATCATGGTTTAGAAAGAAGCATACCAGTGTTGCTCTCAGCACAGCTGAAGTAGAGTATATAGTAGTTTGTTTTGCTAGCTCTAAATCCATATGGATTCAGAAGTTGATGTCAAGTCTATTTGATCTCAAACTGGACACCACAGTGATTCTATGTGACAACCAGAGTTGAATAAAGATGATGGAGAACCCAGTGTTCCATGATAAGTCGAAGCACATAGAAATATGGTATTTTTATATATGGTACATGGTACAGAAGGGAGTTATAAAGCTCCAGTATGTGAGTACTGATGAGAAAGTTGTTGATATATTGACCAAGCCTCTGTCTTGAGTAAAGTTTGAATACTTTCATGACAATCTTGGTGTATTTTGAAAGGATCTTCCTCATAAAGAGGAAGAGTGATGATGAAGTTACAGACTTTCCTCGTAGGGAGGAACGATGATATGGACCCTCCTTGGAAAGGGGGAGAAGTTTGGTGATATGAATCCTCCTCGAAAAAGGGGGAGCAGGTTGACGATGCAGACACTCCTTGAAGGGAGGAACAATGATGATGATGTTACATACTTTCCTCACAAGGAGGAAAGATGATATGGACCCTCCTCGAAAATGGGGAGAAGGTTGGTGATATGAACCCTCCTCAAAAAATGGGGAGTAGTTTGATGATGTGGACCCTCCTCTAAAGGGGGAGTAGGTTGATAATGTTGAAGTGGGATTGTATCATCCCTTACATTAGTCCTCAAGTGATTCGTAGACTTTTGTCTCCGTAAAGTGACAGGATCGTATCATCCTTAGACTTATGTCCTGACGTGAGAGGGATTGATCATACCATAAGTGGCTTAGGATTGCATCATCCTTGGACTTATTTCCTAAAGTGAGAGGATTCGCCATCCCATAAGTGGCTCGGGCTTGCATCATCCTTGGACCTATGGCCTAAACTGAGAGGGATTGACCATCTCATAAGTGGGTCAGGATTGCATCATCCTTGGATTTATGTCCTAAAGTGAGAGGTATTGACCATCCCGTAAGTGGCTCAGGATTGCATCATCCTTGGACTTATGTCCTAAAGTGAGAGAGATTGACCATCCTATAAGTGAGTCAGGATTGCATCGTCCTTGGACCTCTATCCAAAAGTGATAGGAATTGATCATCCTATAATTGGATCATGTGTGTTAAAGGTTATGATGCTTCTGAAGATGTTATTGATCGAAAGATAAAGTACAGATGCAGACGATGAAAGTATCGATCGAAACATAAATTATGGTTATAGATAAAGATGTGGATTGAGTGATCGAGTGCTGCAAAGGATTGAGTGGTCGATTGCTGCAAAGGATAGAGTGATCGACTGTTGCAAAGGATCGAGTGATCGAGTGCTTCAAAGGATCAAGTGATCGAGTGTTTTAAAGGATTGAGTGATTGATTGTTGTAGAGGATTGAGTGATCGAGTGTCGCAGAAGATAAATATAAAATATGAATACTGATCAAGTGTTGCTGCAAAGGATTAAATGATCAAGTGTCACAGAAGATAAAGATCAAAGATAAATGCTTAGTGTTGTCTAAGATGATGTTCTAGCACTAAAGATGTTCAGTATCCGCTCCAATTACTGATGACTGTTGAAAAATTCCAATGATGTATAGATGTATCATCTTAATGTTGTTCCAGATTCTCTCTCTCTGTGCTCCTACAGTTGAAGATGTTGTTGTCAGTAGAATACTCTTCTCGTTAAGGTGAAGTGTTGAAATATTGTAACTTCAAAGAATATTCTAAATGTATTTTACTGATGTAACCCATGGGAGATGTCTTATTCCTCCATTGGGATGTTACTATTGTATTTGGTCATTCCTCCATTGTAATTTGGGTAAATAGTACCCTCTTGAATATGATATAATATTGTGTTGTGTCTTCCTATGTGAAGTTGACCGAGTAATTTTATTGGGGCCGGCTTGTTAGGGTAAAATTCAAGTGACGGAAAGAGTACAAATAGAGGATTTGTGTTCCTCATTTGAGCACACACACTCAATTGTGTATAGCACATAGGAGAGAGAGACAGAGAGATCTGCAAGGAGGAAGAGCACATGTTTGAATTTTTATATTTGTACTCTTGATACATCTATATAGAGGAAGTTGTGTTGGGTTTTCTTCCCCTTGAGGGTTTCCTAGGATAAATCTGTTTCTATCTTATGATTGTGTTTCTTTCAGTGACTCTGCATATGCTATTGTTGTGAAATTGAATTGAATACTAATGATATCTAGATGAGCATATAAAATATTAACACCCCTCCACCTTGTCCTCATCTCGTTTTTCATCCCAAACCACTACACCTAGTGTGTCATTGATTTTTTTATGTACTCATTGGCATAATAGAATGATTCCTAAACTATGTACCCCTCATTCATAGACTCCTTGTTTCACATACCCCAAATTGAAAAAAACATTTTATATTTAAGAAGACATTATATCTTATTTTTATTGTAAAGTTGTGATTATTGACCAAGTGGGGTCAAGGGTGACTGTAATTAATTATACTGAATATATTATTAGTTAATAAATAAAATATGAGACAAATAGCTTAAGGAGGTTGTTAAATGAGTGTCTACTAGTCACTATGTGGAATAGATTAGGGTGAGATAAAACTGACACATGGCAGCATCCTCAACCACTTCTAGTTGTTGCAGGAGGCAACTTCCCTATTTTTGTGGTCATGTTCCCCAAGAAAGTGGAACAAGAGCAGGTGGCTCATTAAATGAAAAACTAACTAAAATACCTAGGCATGCTTATAATTACCCATCGAATTCAGCAGGGGTTTGTTCAATCTTTACTTGTGAAATTTTTGAAGTGAAATTTGTGCACAAGATATTCGATAGAGGGGAAAGGCAGAAGTGTTTGAGTGTGAAAGTTGTTTTATAGAACTAGTGCAGCTGATTTGCTAAGTTCTTTACTGCAGAAGGTAGAATTATTACTATTGAATATTTCTGCGGAGTTGCAGGGGTTTATATCCCATCCTCTCACCTAGTGCTTTCAACCAGGTGGACCAGTGAACAGGCTTGGGGGTCCTAAGACAAGAAGCTAAGCTATCTTCAGGAATTGGTTGGGTGGAATGGGCTCCTTAGGCTGTTGTCTCCTCTACAAATTGTCAAGTTCTAAAATGTTATTTTATTTTACCTTATGCAAGTAATAGTACTAGAATAAATGAAGTTAACATAGATTTATTGTTATGATTGGATAAGTTGTTTCTACAAATTAGACGATGCAAAATTGATTTATTTCAAGAAGTTATTGGTTAAAGTTATTTGAATAAATGTTTTAGGGTTAGATTAATTTGTTTAATTGCTGAATTACCTACCTGTGTTTTTCCACTCGTCTTAAGAATTACTCTAGTACAGTAGGTGTTTTAGAAGAACGATTTTATCAAGTTAAGAGGTGTTGAAATCTGTTTATTTAGATATTCTTTTACTGTTAGTTTATTCTAATTAATGATAGTAAAAATATCTTAATTCTAGAATCCCTTTCCATTATATTAATTTATAAATGTTTCTTTAAAATACTTTACATAATTTGTAAACTAAATTTTACTACACAGTTTTATAACTGTGTTTAAAATAGCATTTCATTAAAACAACAAGATCCACGAGGTGGCAATGTCCCCAACATTGCATCTGTGATAGCTAGTGGTTTGCACTTGCTTATGGAAAAAATTAAAACTCGATAAAAATAGATTAAATTTTGTTATAGACTACTTAAAACTCAATAAAAATAGAATAAATGTTTTTATAGCCTACTTATGCATCCTTTTGAGGATGGTAGAAATTTGACTACTTAGAAGACTCTAGACTCAAGTTCTATTTCAATGGATCCAAAGTGATGATGAGATTTACCAGCTTTGCGAGAACGACTACTACATCTCAAATAGGCCATGAAGGACATAAAGACAAGCCTAAATACATAGTGGGTATGAACCATTTTTTATTAGCTAGATGATAAATTGTTGATGCTTGTTGGGTGGTAAGCTAATTCCTTCAATATTAGAGTATGAGAATTTGAAACCAACTTCTCCTTCTAAAATGGTACCCACCTCTCTCTTGGAGTTGCACATTTGGGCTTGAAAAGTAAGTTATCCTCTAAAGGAAGTGTAGAAAGGCAATGAAAGTGAGGGCACGACTCCATATTTGAATAATGTTAAGCAAATATAAGAAAAAGAAGAAATTGAAAGAAAGCAAAACCTTCCTCATTGAAGGAAAACTCGCCACCTACCCTTCAATCAAATAGAAAAGTTTTAGTAAATTAAGACAACAATTTACATTATTACATATATCATAACAACCACTTATGTAAGTATACACCTATCTTAAAAAAACTATTAATAAAAATTAATAACATTTTGATTTTTTTTTTAAGCATGAAAATAAGTTCCACCGAATTATTTGCCCCTTCTTTGAAACAGTTTCTTAATATTTTCAATAGTATTTTTACGAGAGGTATATGCCAGTCAAATTCCAATCCTTCCTCAATAACTTGAGTTAAAATGAAAATTTCATTACATGAAATAGACATTACATAGATTATTTTAACACACTTATCAAATATAAAAACCATATGGACTTTATGTAACAATTTTATACATATATATTTAAAAAAAAACACACGTATAATAAAATATGTAAATTAAAATTTATTTTACCTCTTGCTTAAATATACTATGAGATTGTTAATCTAGTCTGAATTTGCTTAAAATCCACTTATTTCACCTTCCGTGGAGAAATCTATGAGAAAATTAATGGAGTAGCTATGGGATCCCCACTTTCTCCAATAGTGGCCAACATCTACATGGAACATTTTGAAAATAAAGCTATTGAATCATTCTCCCTAAAACCCCGTGAATGGAAAATATTTGTAGATGATACAAATCTCATATGGACACATGGGAGAGAGAACCTTAACAAATTCCTTACACATCTCAATAACCAATCCGAACACATAGAATTCACAATGGAGGTCCAAGAAAACAATTGCCTTCCCTTCCTCGACGTCCTTATTACAAAAATTGAGGATGAATCATTAACACATCAAGTATACAGAAAAAAGACGCATACTAACAGATATTTACACGCAACATCCCATTACCATCCCTCACAAAAATTAGGAATCTTGAACACCCTTGCCATTAGGGCCATAAGAATTTTCGACAAAGAACACCTTGATGAAGAATTGAAGAAGCTCGCTAAAGTCCTTCAAGAAAATGGTTACAAAGTACAAGATATCAACAGAACATTCAAAAAGGAAAAAAACCTCTTAACAAGAGACGGTAACAAAACAAAACAAACTGAGAACATAAAAAAGGTGGTCCTCCCATACATCCAGGGTACCACGGACAAAATAGCCAGACGATTAAGAAAGAAACATATTGAAACTGCTTTCTCCCCCCCCAAATTGTTTAAGAAACATGTTGGACAAAGCAAAAGATCTTGTTGATCCCATGATAAAAAAAGGATTATATTCAATTCCTTGTTCATGTGATGAAGAGTACATTGGAGAGACAGGAAGATCGATAAAAACAAGGTTGAAGGAGCATTGCGCAGACATAAAACATGAAAGAATAAAAAAATCAGCAATAGTTGAGCACTCCAAAAAAACTAATCACTATATTTTCATGGAGAAGGCTAAGGTCATAGCTCTGGAAGAATATTACAATAAGAGAAGAATCCGTGAGGCTCTGGAAATCAAAAAACAACCAAATTTTTTTAATAGGGATGATGGTTTAATTCTCAGCGAATCTTGGAAACCTATTTTAAACCTTCTAAAGAAACAGTAGTCGTCCAACATCAGTCTCAATAATAAAAATTAAAAATTAATAACTAATATTAATAAAGGACATTAAGCACATAATTAATATTGAGCCAAACATTCTCTTGATGATGGACTCAACTGAGCAGTCCGAAATGTACGTAGAGTAAAAATACCATACACAAGTCCTCCATATGAACTCATCTCAAAAATATTTATATTATGAAATTTCAAATTAAAAAATAAATATCATTCTAATATATTTACACATTGCAAGATATTTGATCATTTCCTAATATATTGTTAAACATTTTAGGATACCATAAAGTAATCAAAATAAAAATAAAACTATAAAATTTCAAAAAAAATAGGTGGTTGTTTTATATGTGTCATTCATGATAGTTGAGGGTAGATGGCCAATCTGAGCATAAACCAATGAAAATGAAGTCACCATTAAAGCTAGGAGAGAAGTGACCCTATCTCACTCAACCTAATCAATTTGGAAAAATAAAAAAATATAAGTGAAGGCTTTACAAACAATGCTAGTGTCGACCCCATCTCACTCAACCTAATCAATTTGGAACTGCTATTTTCTTCTGGAAAACCTAATCAATTTGGAACTGCTATTTTCTTCTGGAAAACCTAATCAATTTGGAAAAATTAAAAAAAAATATAAGTGAAGGTGTTACAAACAATGCCAGTGTAGACCCATCTTACTCAACCTAATCAATTTGGAAAAATAAAAAAATTTAAGTGAAGGCGTTACAAACAATGCCAATGTTACACTTTCATGACATTAAAACAAATGGCATGGCAATGCCAATGTTACACATTTTTGTATGAAATCAAATTTCCGTATGTTTTATAGTAAGGTGATAAATTCCATTATCCTTAGTCAACTAAACTAGTCCATAGCTAATTCTATAGTAATGCCAATCACATTAAGAATTTAACGATTAATTCTTCAAACCCTAAAATAAACTTTATCAATATAAATACCATAATACCATGAATTAACCAATACCATATGCCTATAAACCACTAAAAGATAAACTCATTACTACTAAAATCTAATTATTTTTTTAACTATCTTTCTGTGGCCTTTATTGACGAGATAAAAAAGTCCTTGGCCATGAATATCGCACCAAAATTGGGCCGCTTCATCGAAGAAGGAGACGACGATGTTTTTTCGGATAAAAAAAGATTGGAAATTGGAATCCAGTTGTAATATTATATGTACCGACAATTCCTTGATCACTTTGAGCTTGTACTCTGCCGGATTGCTAGGACTTAGGACGAATACATTAGAAGAGATAAACACATCAATTGTTAGAGGAAAACTATGGGGATTCTCTCAGTCTGTTCAATATTTGTGTTAGAGAGTTGGGAGAAAGTTGAGTTCATATAAATTTTCTGGGGTTGGAATCGGTATATAAGTGATATATCCATTGAGTTCTTTGAGGTAAAAAAGAAGAGGGTTTCTATATGGACAACTGTGGTGACATGGTGCAAAGGAAACACGAGAAATCAAAATTAATAGGAGACAAGAAATCCAATGTACAGAGTTGTGGGTCACCAGAGGTGGGGAAGTGGCAGTCCAAGAAATCCAATGAACAGAGTTGTTCGTCGCCTTACACACAATGCTTTTTGTATGAAATCAATCAAATTTGATTATATTTTAAAGAATGGCTTCAAGTTTAGTAATCCTCTCATGCGTGTTTAAAATTTATCAATAAATAACTACCACTATAAACATCTTATAGTAAAATCAGAACTTAATACTAGGTATTGGGATTCAGTGTCTTTATGAATAAAAAGGCGTATTGTAGTCTAAATTATCTGCCGACACCATACTTTATAATTTAAATCATGGCATCCAATTAAGTAATCCTTGAACCATGAGCATTTAACCTTTGTCAATAAATAACTCTAAGCATCTTATTGTAAAATTAGAACTTAATACCAGCTATTGGAATTCACTGCCTTTATGGAAAAAAAACGTGTATAGTAGTATAAACTATCTGTGACAATGGCATCACCATCCTTCACATTAGTGCTACAACAAGCAAGGTTGGTCCTTTTTCAAGATGAAGATGACATTAAGAAATTTAAATTTCTAGGAAACTTCAGGAGAAGTTACAATAACAGTGATTTTTAGAGTTATTGTGGAAATGGTAATTCTCTTGAATTAGCAATTCTCTGCATGACGCTACTTTGGGGAAATGAACCTTGATTATGCCTCGTTTCTTTCTTTCAACAAAATATCCCTTTCATTTCCTGTACAATGTCAATTATTTAGCCGGCGTTTGGGTGATAAATTTCCTAGGAAAACAGTTCAGTTCGTGAATTGGTCAAACAAGTTTATCAAACCCTCTTCACCCCACCCCCCCCTCAGGTTTTGTCAAGAATCTTCAATGCTTAGAACAAGAAAATCATAAGCTCATTACCAAGGATGAGAGAGTCGTTAAGGATGATAACTGGTTAAAAGTTTACTCCCAACCAAAAAAAAGTAAAAACAAGTGCTATATTTTGTTTAACTTGAATATAATACATACACATTATTTATGTTTAGAGTTCAAGGGTGGTTTCCAACTAAATTGGCATGAAAATGAGTTTTAACTGAATTAAAATAGATTATTTGCCTTAGAATTCCTGTAATCAAGGACCCTATTTCCCATTATTCTTCTATTTTTTGTGTGCCCAATTACACTTACAATTTCTCTTGACAATGTTCCAAGGCCAAACTGGACACCTGTCAAAGTTGCCTCTGCAGGAACCACGCAGCTTCTTCCATCATGCTAGTAAACGAAGTGATTGATTGCTTCTTCTTGACTCACTAGCCTTCCTTCCCTCATCTTAGTCTGTAGGAAAAGAGAAAGCAAGCAACTGGTCTTCCTCGTCCTTCCAAGTATGTAGTTGAAAATCAAGCAACCAAACAATGAATCCAGGGAAACAAAAGAATAAAATGAAGATTGTGTGAAAGAAACAGAAACAGGAGAATCGGTAATCGTCTTGCCACTCCCTTGTATATGGACTCGGGCATAGAATGGATCTCCATTGCTTTTCAATGGTTGCGTGGAAGTTGATATGCGCATGATTTGAAGTGTGTCATGGGCGAGCAACAGAAGTGTGTCATGGGCGGCGTTTCTCAGGCGGGGAGTATGGTTTGTCGGTACAATTCTCCAAATATATTACTCTCCCATTACGCTTCACATTTCCAGACCATGTAATGAATATTAAGGTGCCTGTAATAAATACTTATTGGTGCATCCAGCAGATGGGTGCATGCAATCGACACATGTACATTTTAGGCGGTTCTGTACATGATACATTCATCTAGGCCATTTTCCCGTATCCCCATCCATTAAAATGATGCGTTGGCTTCGTTATTCCATAAATGAATTTAATGTGATGTATTAAATAATATAAAGCTAAAGCAGTAAAATATTAAGTAAAACAATGTTATAAAACATAATTACTTTAACTATAAAAACCCTAATATGATAGCACAAACTCTCATCTCAGAATTCTTTTCAAGGTTAAATAATTATTCTTTTTAACCAAACCACTTACTTCAAAACAAAAATAATAAATTAGATTAAAAAATTTTATTTTATTGCAAATTATTCCAACTGTTTGTAAATTGGTCTAGCTCAGCCATAGCTGTCGAAATTACAACATCTAGATTGAAACAAAGTTTACTATAATAATTAAAAATTAGTGTAAAAAGAAATAAACAGTCTTTACAAAACCCTAATTGACCTTTTTAAACAGATACACAAATTATTTGTTAATAAACACATTTATCATTTTAAAATATACAAGTAAACAAAACTCAAGGTTTTTCTTTTTAAAAAAAGAGGGTTTTTATTATAAAAGGCTTTCTCACTCAATGTCTTGAAAAAAAAAACCAAAAGAAAAGAACCTTTATATTAAAGTGAATCCATGAAGATGGGTGTCTATTTTGGGGGGTCATATGAGAAAATAAATTTGATTTTTTGATGTTTTTCAACTTTGGGAAAACAAAAGTGATATTTTCGTTTAGAATTTCACTTTCAAGTAAAACAAAACTTTTAGAAAATTATGTTATCTTTCTATTCATAATTTTTTCAATTTTTTTTATTGATATTTGATATGTCGTTTCGGAAAATGTTTGATAGTGTGTCTTTATAAAATGAAAGGACTAAAAAATAGACATGTTTGGTTGCGCCACTAAAATCATTGCTAAACTTGTGTTTTGCAAAAACAAAATATGTTACGACAATCTACATACAATATACTATTGCGATGACTATAAATTTGTAACCAACAGATCTATACACTAATTATAATATTTATTTGAATTCGATCAATGGGGAAACCTTGTCGATTTTCAAAATGTGTTTGGTTGCGCCACTTTTCTCGCAATTGACTATAAAATTTAAAAATCTACTAATACCCTTTTGAAGTAGACACTCCAATTAAGCACACCATATTTGTTTCAACTTTTTTAGGTGGTGTATTTTTAAAGTTATATATTTTTCATTTCACCACATGTTGAAAGAGATGAAACGAAACTCGACACATGTTAAGAAACAAAAAAAAAAATAGCGAATCTCACCTATACACAACAAAATCTATACCTACGGAAAGTAGATTCAATGACGAAACTAATGGTATCAAGTCTGACAGTCGATTTGTAGTGTAAGGCATCCATTTTACCTTCCGAAAATGGAGAAGCCTGAAAATTGTGTAGGTTTCAGGTCTCAGAGGTTATTCGGCCAAACAATTATTCGACCGAACAATGGTTTTCCCTTACAGAACCGTTATTTACAACACAAACAAAACAAAAAATTCGTCGGCCAAAAAAAATTTTGTCTGCCGATTTTTTTTTTCTCGCGTTCTTCTAGTTATCTACCATCAATGGTTGGTTATCTATTCATCAACTATAATTTATCCATGCACGACAGTAAACAATAATAATACATTACAATTTATCATATTACTAACACACCCATGAACAAAACAGGTACTCTTCGAGGAGATACACTAGGCTTAATATATCCCTCGTCTATAGCAACTCGTGTAATTGTATTGTTCATTTCGTTAATTCTGGGATACTCATATGATATGGAGCTCATGATACTAGTGTTGAAAACGACATGGAGCTCATGATACTAGTGTTGAAAACAACATGGAGCTCATGTTAAAATCTAAATATCATTTAGGTGGTAATACTGATATCTTATCACAAAATACAACTTCAAATTCCTTTAAAATAGGAAATTGTTCTAATTCTATTTTTTATTTTTCGGGCTCAAACTCTTTAATTTTGATGCCATAAAGTTGACACCCTTTTCTAATACACTTTTTACGTTGTAGTGCTGAAATTTTTCGTGTAGATAAAGGTCTATAAATTTCATTCATTGTATGATACTTATCTTCCTCATCCACACTACTAAAAATTTTATACAAATAGTCGATAACATCTTTATGAGATTCTAGCGAATCCATACCTATCAAAATGTCATAGAATCCTAGGGGAAGTATATTTAAATTAACTGAGGTATCCAAGTCATTAAAACCTAATAATAAATCTTTAACTATCTCCATAACTTTCATTTTTACCTTTTTCGCCAGCTATACCAACCATGCATTTTTTTGTTTTTCCTTACTAAGTTTACACTTTTCAACTACTTTTGGTGCAATGTAACTTAAACTAGACCCTGAATCGATAAGTATTGAAACATGTATGTTCAAAACTTTACCTTATACTTCCAACATGGTGGATTTATGGTCCACTTGCCGATATTCCAAAGAAACATTAACTATAGGGATATTCTTGGCTATGTCATTCACAGTACAAGCTTCCTGCAACGTGCTTACAGGTTATTATTCCATCCTCCACTGGAAGTTTCGATACTCTTTACCCCATTGCTATTGGTTGAACCTCTCCTGTTGTAATTTTTATCAGTATGACCTCTTGTTCCTTTTCCAAAATGTGAGGGTTTAAATCCTTTCCTACGTTGATCAATCTTTTCAATTTTTTTTATTTTTCCAACTTCTACTCAATTTGGATCTTTATTGAAACAAATGGTAGCACAACTAGGCCTTTCTAATTGCTTCATCCATTGTTGAATAATTTCAAACACAATATTTTCCTTATACACTAGGGGTAAACCACTGATAAAACTTTATACCTTAGCTTTTTCAACTCTTAGATATGGTACATAGCGTTGTAAATTTACAAACTCAGTTACAAATTCTTCCATGGTTAACAATCTTAGTCTTAAATCATTGAATTATTGAGCTTTCTCATCGTAATATCGTTCTGACATATACATTTTTTCAATGATTTTTTAAAAAATGTCCAACTCAACTCTTTACTACATATGCTACTGACACTCTTAGCCTCATTCCACCACGGAGCAGATTTAACAACCAAGATTCTATCGCTTCCTCAAATTCTCCATCAAACATGAAGGGCCTTAACTTTTTGAATTCTCCCTGTAACTCTACAAGTCTTTATTTTTGTTTTTCGTTATTCATTTCATCACCTTTCTTTAAATCCTGGGGGGTTATATAGGAATGTTATTTGTAGTTTGTTTTTTTGTAGTGCTCATTTTCTTTTCTTGTAAGGAACATAAAATAAATATAATAATTAAATTGATAATGTTACCTTAGCATAAAAAATATTAAAATTCAGAATCAAGTTGCTAATTTTTCCTTAGTAGTAAAAAATATTTCTATCAAAACTTTCTAACATTCCTAACATTCTCAAGTTCTCAACACTACATCTACAATCATACATTAACTAACTTTCATATATTTACACCTATCAAAATTTCCTAACATTACGAAAATTTCCCAACATTCATTCATATATTTACACCTATTAAAACTACCTAACATTCATTCATATATTTGCACATATCAAAACATTCTCTCCTAACATTCCCCCATCACATTCACTCCTAACATTGACATTCCCTGTATATTCATTCTTAACATTAACATTCCCTTATATTCATTCTTATATTCATATATTTGCACCTATCAAAACTTCCTAAAATTCCTAACATTTCTTAACATTCATTCATATATTTGCACCTAACATTTCCTAACATTCATTCCAAACATTCATATATTTGCACCTATCAAAACTTCATAACATTCTTAACATTAACTTCCTAACATTCCTAACATTAACATTTCCATATTCATTCCGACTATATTTATTCTTAACATTAGATTGCACTTATCAAAGCATTCATTCCTAACATTCCCCTATTTCCACATTCACTCCTAACATTGCACCTATCAAAACATTCACTCCTAACATTCCCACATTCGCTCCTAACATCGCACCTATCAAAACATTCACTCCTAACATTCCTCCATTCCCACATTCACCCCTAACATTGCACCTATCAAAACTTCCTAACATTCCTAGCATTAACATTTCCATATCCATTCCCCATATATTCATTCTTAACATTAGATTGCACTTATCAAAGCATTCACTCCTAACATTCCCCTATTTCCACATTCACTCCTAACATTGCACCTATCAAAACATTAACATTCTCCATATATTCATTCTTAACATTAAATTGCACCTATCAAAACATTCACTCCTAACATTCCCATATTCCCACATTCACTCCTAACATTAACATTCCCCATATATTCATTCTTAACATTAGATTGCACCTATAAAAACTTCATAACATTTCTATCACTCTCAACTTCTCAATAAGAAACATTAATTTAATGAATTACATACATTCATATATTTGCACCTATCAAAACTTCTTAACATTCCTAACATTTACATATACATGTATATAATCCCAAAAACAATATATAAGGTCAATGCACATTTATATATTCCAAAAAAACAATCATGAACATGTGAATTCAATGTACATGTATATAATCCAAAAATTATGTACATCTGAGTTCAAAGTACATGTATATAATCCAAAAATTAAGCTCCTCCATGTCCAAGTCAACTACAACATATATATCTACATAAAAAAAAAACAATCTAAATAATTCTCTAAATAGAAGTCCACCACTATCCTCAACCATGGTCTTCCCTTGGACTCGTTTCCGTTGGACTCATAACAATCTGCAACATGTATAAAAACAGATTATGAATAACATAAATTATTTAAAGAATTTTAAACCAAATCAAAACATTAAAACATTAAACTAATATATCGAAGAACAATTCAATTATCAACAAAATTACCTCTAGTTCTCTATCATCCAACATAGTCTTCTCTTTGCCTATAAAAGGTGGAGTAGACCCAAGCTACAACATATATAAAAACAATTTATAAATCTTGCAAATTATTTAGACTATTTTAAACGAAATAAAATAAAATAAAAAATTAAACTTACAATTCCAACACTATCGTCCAATGGAGTCTTTCCTTTGCCTTGAAAAGATCGAAGAGACCCAAGCTTCAACATATATCAAAGCAATTTACAAATGTCAAACATTATTTAAACTATTTAAACATATATATCAAAGAACAATTCAATTATGAACAAAATTACCTCGGTGCCAATATCCACATCCATCAAAGAACCTATATCTTCACCTCCAATTTCAATATGTTCTCTTCCCTTAAAATTTAAATTTTGTTAATAAATAAATCATAGTAAAAGCAAAAAATATTAAGCTTAGCAATTAACTTAAAAAACAAAAAAATAAAACATTAGCTCACAATAGATGGAAATCATCTAAAAAGTTCAAATCTAATGAAACCTACATAAATAAGTCAAATTAACAATAAGATATATATTTAAATTTTAAAAAAAAAATTATCTTTCAAACATAAATATAAATGTGTAAATTTTAAATATACCTCTCCAATATGCTCTTCTACATTTCCAGCATTTTGACTAGTGGAGACTCTAAAATTATGTTCATTTAACAATCGAGAAAACTGAAAATAATAAACATTTATGTAACGTATTTATTACTATACATCAAAAAATAATTTATCATACATAGATATAATGTAACCAAAATTTTAATTCAAAATGAATAAAAATAATAATAGATTGGAAGTACACAAACCTCTCCTATGCTTGACGTCTCATTAGATATTCTATCCGAAGCTATATTACGACAAAGCTTCGCATAGGCCTTTAAATCTTAAATGCCCATACAATCTAACTCATCATCTGTTTTGTAAACAAAATTTTGCCTAATAGTGGCACAAGCCCTCTCTCGACTCAATCCAACATCAACTCCTACAAAAGTTGAAGTCAAACCTTCGACAACATTATGCCTTGCAGTTGTCCCAACTTGTGATGTGGGCTCCATCTCTGATTTGTAAGTCACAAGCCTAGGTGGACGAGATATCGGAGGTGGAGGTCAAAGAGTACTATGATCTCTAAGGGCACCATTTCAATTGTATATCCTCCCCTTTCCAACTCCATAAAACTCAGAATGAATATCAGTATAGTCTGGCTTCATTCCTAAAAAAAACTCAGCATAAAAAAACCTAGCAAAATAATTAGGAACCTCATCGTTCCATGGCAACCGACCATAGATTGCAAGAAACCGATCATATAAAAAATGTGCAAGTTCAGGGTGCTTAAAATATTGCACTTTCAATGCTTTCCTCTTTCCGCTTTAGGCCCTCTTTGAATTTGAACATTGAGTTTGCCTATTCTTTAGTCACCCTTTCCTTCACAACAGCCTACTTATCTAGACCCATCACTTCTGCCTTTCTTCTTTGCATCAAGGCAACAAAACCATATGTTGTTGGTCCAAGATCCTCATATACCTCAATGAATTTTTGTAAAGATAGCAAAACCATCTCTATACTTTGTTTGTTCTCTAGAGCGAGATCCAAACTAGAAAGATCATTTTGTAGCTTGTCATAGTGAGCCCTACAACTTTCAAGAGTTGTTTGTTGAAGCCCACTTTCCCATGGAATCTCGTCAGGTAAATCTGATGGATAGGTCGTAATGGGCATACAAGCCTCAGTTAGCTGGACATATTGCATCCTTGCTCAACCTTTGCCACCCTGTGTAGGATGACGAACCTCTTGTGAACCTTGCTTTTCTTTCACACTTGTCTCCCATATAGAAGGTCGAGATCCACGTTCACCCATAGATGATAAGGGGGAATCATCTCTACCACTACTGCTACGTCGATGATCAGATGAATGTGAACTATACAATAGGCTTGAGTCTCGAGGTGAAGTCGATAATATTTTATTTTCATTTTGGACACCAACTCTTGAAGAATGTGATGAACTCCTATGCTTCTGTCTCAAAGGCGGCTCTCTTTCCATTGGATATGATATCTACAAGTTTACACAAATATCAATTTCTACATGTTAATTAATCAACTTCAAAGATCTAGCTACTATTAAAATTAAGCTTTCAATGTAATATAAATAGAAAAACAAAGGTGGTATGGAGAAATAACATATATAAAGACAATAAGGCTTCTTCATGATAAAGAAGATCCCTAAATCCACTAAATACACTGGTATATGATGGTTGCTACACACGTTGTATAACATTTTGACCCCAGCACATGCCATAAAATTGTTTTGGTTCAGAGGCCAAAAGTTGAAACGTAGAGTAATTTGAAGCCAAACATGCTGATCCATTAAACAATTTTGCAAGTTGAGAGGTGGAAAATGCAGGGAGATAGTGTGTCAGGCCTAAATATCTAGGCCTAAAGGTCAAGAGCCATAATTCCTCAATCACTAAGGGCCTAACCTTCTACATGTTAATTAATCAACTTCAAAGACCTAGCAACTATAAAAACTAATATTTCAATAAGGACCTAGATGTCACTAATATTATCTAATAGTCCTTTAACTACATGTGCATGAATTACATTTTGCTAAATATAAAATATAGTCTAAGGCAAGTGCAAGTACTTACCTACTCTACAGACAGACACTACCACTGGCTACTAGCTACCTAGTCATTATAGACTTGTGAGTGAGAGCATCACTATTAAATATAGATAGAGCTTCTATTTCTTCAATTGAACTTAAATCGTAGGTGAATCATCTAGCTCATCCCTGAATCTGATAGGGAGAAAACATTTCTAGATTATTCCTTGCCTTCTCTTCATTTCTCATCTTTAAATACTTCCACTTCCCTTCTTCTAGGATCTGGAGTGTTTATGATGAATTATATATCCTAGTGCCTCTAGTTGTATAAAGCAATGAATAGTAAGGGCAGTGAATCAACTAACCGCTATCAATCAGCTATTGTGATTTCATGGATTTATCACATCAAATGGCAAGGACATATAGATTTCAACTTGGACTAAGGCGAGCATCTAGGGACTGACTACATACACCTATGGATTCCCCCCATTAGTCTTGCCTATCCCTATCGTTTTACGTTACACTTCTAGTTGTTTTGGTCTCCATCCCCATAAGAAGATAAAGCAATTATTTCTTTAAACTTGCCTTTATCTATCTAACCTTTTCTCTCTATGTTTCGGAAAAGCATGAAATGGAAATGTTACTTAATGCAATGCATCATGGACTAATACACTCATAAAGTTCCATGGGACTTATACTTCGACTAGTAGTTGTATGGACTAAAGCAAATAGTAGAGGTTAAGAACAAAACTATATAGTTATTACACTACAACTGAAGCTGTAACTCAGAAAAGTAAAATGAAAAGGTTTTGAAATCATGTCCCCTACCAACGAAAAAACATACAGAAATAAATTGTTTACTTAGGGACTTGATCAGCTCTGTCCATTTGGACAGAGTTGTTTAACTCTGTCCATTTGGAAAGAGCTGTTCAACTCTATCCATATGGACAGAGCTCATCAACTCTGTCCAAATGGACAGAACAGATCAAATTTGTCTATTTGTATAGAGCTGATCAGATCTGTCCATTTGGATAGAGCTGCAACCTGTACAATCTTAAATGTCTAGATGTCTTAAATATCATTTAGAGATGCTACATACTGGTGGAGTTATTTAAGCCTACATAACCATGGATTTTTTTGGACAGAGCTCTCTAAATATTCTATAAATTTTCATGTACATAGAAAATAAAAATAAGCTAATTAAAAAGTTATTGACTTTTTTTAAATAGAGCTGTCTAAATATTCTATAAAATTTCATGTACATTGGCAATAAGAATAAGCTAATTAAAAAATATAGAATCAAAAAAAACATTAACAAATTTAAAGTTTTATATTGCATTTTGTTTAATTAAAATCATTTAAAATAAGTAGAGCTGTCCAAATGGGCAGAGTTGTTCAACTCTGTCCAAATGGACAGAGCTGTTCAACTCTCATATAAATTGTTTTCAACTGTCATATAAATTGTTTACATAGGGACTTGATCAGCTCTGTCCATATGGACAGAGTTGATTAGCTCTATCCATCTAGACAGAACTATTCAACTCTATCCATATGGACAGAGCTCATCAACTCTGTCTAAATGAACAGAGCAGATCAGCTCTGTCCATTTGTACATAGCTGATCAGATCTGTCCATTTGGACAGAGCTGTAACCTGTGTAATCTTAAATATCTAAATGTATTAAATGTCATTTAGAGATGCCACATACTGGTGGAGTTATTCAAGCCTACATAACCATGGATTCTTTTGGACAGAGCTCTCTAATATTCTATAAATTTTCATGTACATAAAGAATAAAAATAAGCTAATTAAAAAGTTATGAATTTTTTTTAAATAGAGCTGTCTAAATATTCTATAAAATTTCATGTCCATAGAGAATAAGAATAAGCTAATCAAAAAATATAGAAACAAAAAAAACATTAACAGATTTCAAGTTTTATGTTAAATTTTGTTTAATTAAAATCATTTAAAATAAGTAAAACTGTCCAAATTGGCAGAGCTGTTCAACTCTGTCCAAATGGGAAGAGTTGTTCAACTCTGTCCTTACTACCATTGTAATTATGTCCTTACTAACATGATATGAAACAAGCACATAACAGTTTAAACAAGCACTTAACAAATGTTAAACAAGCTTTACCATACTCATAATAATATAAAAGTTAAGATCAAAGGCTTACCTCACAGCCAAGAGGCAGCACAACAACACCACAACATGAGAAGACCATGTACACCTCGATGAACAGACGTCCACGTCGAACAGACCTCCACGATAAGGGGTGACAGGATGGCAGATGCACACGTCAGATGGTTGGGTGACGTGGACAAGGATGAGAAAGGTGGCGAAAGGTGGCGAAATGAGATGGGTGGAGCGACGGGTAGCCGGACAATGACAAATTGTTGCAGGAAAAACAATGAAAATGAGCCCGCGGCTGACCTTATATGGTAAAAAATTATTCGGCCGAGCAATTGTTCGGCCGAATAATTGTTCGGTCAAACAATTATTCGGTTGAATAATTGTTTGGCCGAACAATTATTCGATCGAATAATTGTTTGGCCAAATAATTATTGAATTGCCAATAAAAATTACCGGTCAGCAATTTGTTCCATCAAATTAAACAGTTATCGTTAAAGTTTATTCGGCGGAATAAAGGATTAGTTATTTGGCCGAAAAACTATAATTATTCGGCCGAATAACTTAATTATTCGGCCGAATAAATATAGTTATTTGGCCAAATAACTCCCTCTATGTTATTTGGGCACCCGATTCTCACAAAAGTGTTACCCAACTTCAAGTTTTCCTCCATTATCATTTTTTTTTCAAGTCACAGAACCGTAATGCTTAAAAAAAGACTAGAGTCTTTGAATTTCTTTCAAACCAACATAGGGCCAAAGTACATATCACCGTCTAAATTTAAAAATCAAAACTATATGAGTTTTTTTTTAAAACCTATCGTATCCATTAACAATTTAATATAACAGTACTAAGCCATATGGCTTCTTAAAATATCAAAACAACCAAACAACAGTTACGGCCGTGAAACTCGCCATCAACACAGTGATACTTCTTACACAACCACGCCGGTACAGCCTTACATATCTGGCTGAAGGGAACCTCAGGGTGTATAACCAAGGCTTACCCAAATTAACATGTGTAGTTTATAGTAGTTCGAAACCTGTAGCGTTCAAGTAAAACACTCCCACCTTTAGCAGTGTAACGGCGAGCTTTCGCATGCAGCCACTTTGAAACGAAGAGTAATAAATCGTTAATAATATGCTAGTTTTTTTTTAGATTTTCTTTTTAAGAATTGAAATACAAGGGAGAGAAAAATAAATTTCCTTGCAGCTTACGAGCTCACAGCCGTGATTGTGTTTTCTAGAAAAACCCCTCTCAGACAATGCTTAGATATTTAGAGGAAACCTCAGTTCGAATGCCGTAAACGAGAAGACCTTCAGTCCTCTAACTATGGAGAGAAGTTGGAGGGTATAACCTACAAATGCCACGACAGAGGCCACGATGGCAAGGGACACTCAGCTTCGGACTGTCGAACACCTCTTTCAAACTAAAACTTAACTCTTACTACAGAGGCCGAGCATGCCGAGAGCCTATCAGCCCTACCCCTCTCTTCTCTTAAAATCGCGAAGAAGAAATGAAATGAAATAAATATTTTAGGTTTTTGGTAGGTTTTTATGCTTAGGTTTTATGCATTAAACCTCTCTCCATGAATTGTCAACACGTGGACTCCATTTTCTAGAAAAATATTTTGATCATGATATAGTTCAAACAATGCGTTAACCCTACAATAGGATTGTGTTAATAACTATTACATGGTTAAGATTTAAATATTTTATAAAAATGATAATAGTTCATATTTGGAGTATAGTTAGGATATTAAAAAAAAATGTGCATACATCGTTTTAGGCTTAGTATGTTTTCTTTGTATGTATTTTATGTTTAGTTTAGAATACATTCTTTGCTTTGTAATTTAAAGGTTCATGCAATTACAAAAAAACTATGCAACATTTATAATTAAAACCTAGACTAAGTTTGTTTAAGTATAGCTATCATATGACTGCTAAAACATGACAAAATTTAATTTTAGGAAGTTCAAAACCATAGCAAGCATATTATTCTTAGACAAAAATTTTATAGAAAGGAAATAAGTTTTCAGTACCTTCAGTAACCCAAGAGCTGATGATTTTTACACTACATCACACTTATAACTTATCATAAAAATTAAATGAGTTCTCTAGCAATTTTTATGCTGTCGCGATAAGTAATCTTGATTCTGAAATGAAAGTAAAGGTCTTACATGTAAAGGACCTGTAAAAAGAACATCATTGACTGCATTAGATTCAATAAGCTAAGTAATCGTCGGGCATAGCCAAAATCCCCTTCAGTAAACAAGAAAACAACTTTTAGAACCTTTCACTCAGTAGAAAGTAAACAGTTGATCTCAATACTTTACTTCTCTAGCTCTCTAACTTTATAGTTCAACATGTCAATACATTTCTTTTGGATGTTGTTAGTAATGAATGTGTTATATTTTAGTACATGATGTTTTGTATTATCTAGTTTCAGACATTTTAGAATGTTAATTGTTAGCAGTTAAATTAACCTCTTTAGGTGATGTTTTAAACATAAATTGTCGCAATGAAAAAATTTTAAGTTTTTTTGAAATTTTGGAGTGTTCCACCTTGAGTTTTTCCCTTTGTCGAACAAATCCCCTCATTTTTTTCATGTACCTCTCTAAGGACATCCAACAACATCAAATTACCTCAGATAATTCAGGCTCATGAACTAGGTGAATTAGTAGATAAACCTACAAGTACATGAAACTCGTGGTTAGTTCCTTCTAAAAAATACAAACAATCTAAGTTATATTTCAACAATATTGTATAATGCTAGCCATGTGAATCTCCTTTGATGTGATCCAATGTACAACTACAAATACTTTAGATATGGTGATTCGTATGTACTAGGGGAATTCATGGTTCACACATCCACGCACAAGCAAAAGATAATGACACTACAAAATAAAGACATCCAAATTAATTGCCATAAAATTGTGAGTGCATAGTATATTAGAACCTACACTGTACGAAAAATTAAACATGTATTCAACATACATACCCTTATAAGGTTCAGATGGTCATTTGATTTCAACCGAGAAAAATGTTCTTCACCAATGAAGCAACAATGAAGAATCAACCCATATAATGAAGGCACCTTCACATCCAATATAACTTCATTTTACAAATAAATATTATCTTTCTTCAAAATCCATGGGACATCACCTTCTTTAGAAGACCAAGAGGGACGAACCTATCCACTAATTGTTTTCTTTATTAATATTTGTGTTTAGTATTTGAAGAAATAATATCTCTCCTAATACCTAATGTGTTTCTTTTTTTAATGATATGTGCCTCTATAAAGAAAATGAAAAATGTTTTAGATATATTCATGGGATCTAGTAACTAGGCAATCTTAAGATGCTCCTAATCTGGAAGCTCATAAAATACAAGTTTATTTTTAATCACAATGTAAATTTTCTCAATTGATGAGTGTGAAAACTTTCAATATCATTGAACATAAGTTCTCCATTTGAATCAAAAAAATCTGTGGATTCCTTCTACTTCTCTATGTCATATGCACTAAGAGAATCAACCAGTGTCAGTGCTTTAGGTCACTGTGTTCTCTCTGGTTTACCATTGAAAATAGATGTTGTTATTTTATAAGGTCTTATTCTAGAAGGAATTCCCTTGAGTATTCAAACACGAACTTTCATAGGTGGTTGGACCAGTTATGTTTTAAAGAAGTTCCACAACATATACATTCATTACACCCTCTTGTTACAAGACTTGTGATGTTATTGTATAGAAAGCATGCTAGTGTTAAAGAAGATAGTATCACAAAATTAACCATGCAAGATAATTTTATGAATATAAACAAATCAATCAACATGCTTACTAAGTAAAAATCCTAATATCTTATAACCATGTGTGGTGTATGTACATATGCCATACAACGTAACTCTCCACTAGGATCGGTATTTGGTGCAGGTCGGGATCAACCGCATCCAACCCAACCAACACCTCCAGGATCTGGTGGCTCCTACACTTAGCAGGATTGCCAAATTTAGCCCTCAGCCAAATTCTGCTCCAACTTTCCTCCCCGCAATTCAGCTTCCACAACAAGGCTTTTCGCAACCCTGTTTCTGCAACAGCCTTTCTGCAACAAGATTTCCACATGCGGGATGCAGGATGTGGGATCAAAATTTCAAAGTTGTTCCCCCGTAACTTTCCCTTCACAACAACTTTTCCGCAAGCAGGTTGCGGGATGTGGGATGCGCGACCAACTTCCCAAAGTTGCTCCCCCACAATTCTTCTCAGGCGTCAATCTTTGCATCCTTCTCCACGACTATCAATCTCCTTCTTGATGCAGATCTTGCATATATTTGCGGATCCTTTATCTCCCGTGAAACTTTCTTTGTGGATCTCTCCTAGCTCATTTGATTTCCTTTTGCTAACTCGATCCCCGCCGTTCATTCCCTACAAAACTTGTTAATGGCAGAAACTCTGTGTGTTGCACCGATTGACCATTGAATCAATTAATCCAGCCCGCAATCTCTAAGATTACTTATCCTATCACTCTTATGCATGCATCTACACTTTACTTCAACTATTTAAGCAATAAATTGATGCGTGAATTCAACAACTTCACATAAATACACAATGTTCAGGGAAAACGCCAAAATCGGCTCTGCAAAGATACACAGCTCATGCATAAAGGCTAACAACCCTACAAACACACAGTTAATCCTTCTACTAAGAAATAAAGGAATAAAGGAAAATGTACACATCTTGGATCTCTCTCCTTCCGATTCTTCAAAATATTTACAAGTAGGAACCAGACACTAGTCTGTCCTCTTCTCTGCAAACTCAGAATTCTAATGGTGAAGAGAAGAACCCCCTCTACTTCTCTACTCTACCTATTTAACCTAAACTATTAATTCCTACTCTGAGTGGTCCTGCAACCAAAACAAACCACTACGTGTGTGCTGAGAAACATCCCTATCAATTTTGTCTTGATCTCCACGCAGGGAGTCATGATCTGTCGTCATGCCTATCATTGCTAACAAACTATGACTCATCAAACAACCAAAAATATTCCTCAGCATGTGACCAACTCATCACATTGCTGGCATGCCACTATACTCCTGCAGCATAACTCATATAGTACTGACACCTAACAAATTAAATTTGTTATCCTATCTAGACTTGCTAGGAAATTAAATACTTTACATGAAAGTTTACAATGGTTTTATAGTGAACTTATCCTTGGGCTAATGGCTAGACCTTAGGGTCTGACCAAAAATCTAGTATTTGGCCTTAAGAGCTAATGCTCCTACATCAAACTCCCAAAGTAGAAAAGAATCATGACCTCCTGGTCATGCATCTGCATCTTCTATCATCCTGGATCCCAAACTTTTGTTTGTTGCTGTCCACAAGCTTCACCATCTTCGTTTTTCTTTGGTTGTACCCTTCCAGGATTCCATACTTTATGATGTAGTACTCCACTGTCTTTTCCTTCCTCATTCTTCACTCTCCATTCAACTTTACAGTGGTCTGCCTGCTTTACCCTTCTATATATTTTCTTAGGAATTTTCATTAACTCCCATAGTTCATCTATGGCACTTTTCAACTTAGTCAGCTGCTGCAAACAACTCTTTTTTTCTTCACTATGCGACTGCATTTTGTTGTACTTTTCTCATTCAGCTCTAAAGTGTTGGTTACCTTCTTCAATCTCCCTTGATTTAAATTTTGCTACAACTCTTGAGATTGTTGTATATGTTTTCTTGGACATTGCTCTTGGAAATTCCCTTGATATTTCTCCAAATGATGTCCCAGATATTGCTGCCACCCATGCTTCCTTTATGCTCTTTTAAGCATCTCCCTCTGCAATATCCCTCTTCTTCTCCTTGTCTGAAATTTTACTTTCAATTTTCTGATTGGAACAACATATCCACTCACACTGCTCTGCATATTAGTCAACATAACATAACTTATCCAACTAATATATGCTTTTGTCTTAGCTAAAACTTGAGACATGTCCATCTCATTGACTGCAATCCTTTTCAGCAAACTCTTCATCCATTCATCTTCTTCCTGACTCATCTCAAACACATCATCAGTTTGTTGATCATTAACTTCAGCATAACTGTCTTCCTCTTGCTCCAATACTTCCATCCAGTACTTCAAACATTTATTCCCTACTTGATTCCCTTCAAGCACTTCTTCAGTATGCTGAACTTCTATGTCAGCAAAACTCTTCTCTGCCTTTGTCTTGACAATCTTCAGTAATTTCCCTTCAACTCTGTGACCATTCCTATCAGTCAATTCAGTCTTCCTCAATCCTACAATTGTTTCCTCTTCCATATGAGACATAGTAGCCTCATCTTCATCCTTATGATTTCCTTCTTCCTTGTCACTGAACAAAATTCTTTGTGACACTATTTCATCCATCTCTGTCAAACTAGAATTCTGATTCTCTATTCTCATGACAGTCCCAAAGGTCTGTCCATCACTCTTACTTTGGCCATATAAGTATACCAGAACTTCTTTTTCCTCATAGAGAACAAATTCCTTCTCATAAGACATGATTGTCTCTTCCCCAAGAATATTGTTGCCTTCATTAACTAAGGACTTTGTAGACTGCTTCTACTGCAATAACTCATATTTTCCTTTGTCATTACTTGGCAACACTCCCATCTGTCTATCTGGACTAACTGGGTCTTTCCCACTTTCATATTTGCCTATGCACTCCTCAATGTACTTCATCTCTTCATCCAAACTATTAAAACATAGCTTGTTTACCTAAGGTTTCCATTCACAATTAGGCTCATATTTCTCTAACATATTCTCCAACAATAACATCTCCCTAACAACTTCTTCAAGCACAATATCTTCATTCTTGAAATATTCCTCTTCATTATGACTTGCTAGGAAAACTTCAGCTTTACTTGAGACAACTCCAACAGATGGATTGTCTTCTATACAACCTGCAAACACATTCAAATTTTCAGCATTAAACTCATAAGACTCAATGGTCTTATTTGATGACTCAACCATCAAATCTTCCTTTGGTTGTTCCAAGCATTCTATAGGACTCAAAAAATCCTCAATGGTCTTATTTTCGGCCTCCTCAAGCATAACTCTTGAATGCTTGATATCCTCCTTTGCCTCTTTCAGTTCTTGTCCATCATCATATGCCAAGTCTTCCTTGTTCTCAGCTTTCACAGTATGCTGAAAAGCATCACCTTCTTTTCTCTGTGTAAGTGTATTTTCATGAGACCCAACTGTCTCATCATTTCTCTTAACAGAATTGAAGTTCTTCCCACCTCCTTCATTCTTTATGACAGAATCGGCATATTTCCTTTTCTCATTCATTGTACATGCAAACACACACAAGATATTAGATTTAAAACATTGAGACCTCTTGGCCTCTCTTGAATATCCAGTCTTCATGACTTCTCTCAAACACTCTCTTGCCTTGAGTATCTCTTCTTCATACTGAGCATTCATTGGATTCTCTCTTATCCTCTATAGGTTATGCCACTTCATTTTTCTTTTCAAAGGAAAACCACATATCTGGTCTTCTTCCTCCTTCTGTAACATCTCCATCATCAGTACTTTCAAACAGACTTCTATCTCAGCCTTTTCACTCTCATACTCTTCATCACTCAACTTCCTCCATATGCCATTTTCCTTGGCATTTTCTTTCCTCCCTTGGTGGCTGCCTTTTGAACCTCTAATATGACCTTTATCAGACATATTCTTGAGTTTCTTTCACCCTCTATGAGTTGCACTAGCCTCTGCAGTAACAGTTCTCCCCTGCTACACCTCACCTCACCAAACCTCCTCTATGCTTGGTCTTTCGGCAAGTACTGGTCCTCTTTCCAGAACCCTTTTGAGCACCTCTCTATGATCCTTCTAGGCTTTTATCCCTCAACTCATCTGCATGAGAATGTAACTATCCTCCTTTACTTCAACCCTTAGTCGAAATACTAGGTCCTTAGCCACACTCATTAGAGGAAATTTGAGGTCTAAAATGGGCCTCCTAAGGAAAATAATAAAATAATAGTTAAAATAATAAAATAATAGTTAAAATAATAAAATAATAGTTATTAATTTTGGAGAAAGAATGAAAAAAACTACTTTTTGTGTTTGTATTTTCGACATATCTCCCTGTGTTTTTACTCAAATTCTAAGCGAGAGAGCTTGTTGGATGCAGAATTTAATTCCACATCCAACGAGTACCCACACTGCATACTTTTGATGAACCCCACTACCCCAAAAACAAGAAATACCTGAAAAAAAATGTGATGATGATGTCATCATCACATTTTTTCAGGTATTTGTTGTTTTTAGAGTAGCAAGGTCCATAAAAAGTATGCAGTGTGGGTACTCATTAGATGCGGAATTAAATTCCACATTCAAAGAGATCTCCCGCTTGAAATTTGAGTAAAAACACAGGAATATATGTCGAAAATATGAACAAAAAAAGTAGTTTTATTTTATGAAAAATATGTCAATTCAACCATTATGGTTGACTCATTTTATTGAAATTCTATTGGTTCTTGAATTCCAACTCACAAAATTTAGTGTTGGTGTGTTTTCTTATAAGGCCCATTTTAGACCCCAAATTTCCTCTAATGTCACCTTCTCTCAGAAACTCTCACTAGATTCCTTCATCACCGTCTTCAGAGACTATGACTTCTTTGTTGAAATATCTTCACTCCTGCTGCTACCCTTTGGATGCATACACTCCTCTCAAAGTAGATATCCATGCCTACAACTTACTTCTCAGGATACAATCCTCTTCTCCACTTGCATACAAACTCTTTTTCTTCTCAGACTGCTGCTAGTATGTCTTCTCATCATCACATAACACCTTCTTGTTCTCGCGTTCTTTCTCTCTTCGCGAGATTAAACTTACCCTCTTTCCTTGGACTTTACACGTGATCCTGACCTATTGTGTTCACCGCTGGTAGACCTCTGTCATGACCTCTTGCACTGCCTACGCGTGCATCCATCCTCTTGCACTAAGCTTCTCCTTGCTCCTCTATAGCTTCAGCTTTTGCATCACCTCACTCTTTCAGAAATTCTACCCACAACTACAAATATGGAATTTCTCAACAACTTCTACCCAGTCATACCTGGAAGTTGCTTCTATTTCCCAACATGCAGGAAATATTTTCCCGCTCTAATACCAAAACTGGTGCAGGGCAGGTTCAACCATAACCAACCCAACCAACACCTCCAGGATCTGATGGCTCCTACACTTAGCAAGACTGCCAAATTTATCCCTCGACTAAATTCTACTCCAAATTGCCTCCTTGCAATTCGTCTTCCACAACAAGGCTTTCTGCAACAGCCTTTCCACAACAGCCTTTTCGCATGTGGGATGTGGGATGCGGGATCAGCGTTTCAAAGTTTCTCCCCCACAACTTTCCCTCCACAACAACCTTTTCGCAAGCGGGTTGCAGGATGCGAGATGCGAGATGCACAACAAAATTCCCAAAGTTGCTCCCTCGTAATCTCTCCCCCACAATTCTTCTTAGCCTTCAATCTTTGTGGCCTTCTCCATGACCGTCGATCTCCTTCTTGATGCAGATCTCGCAAACCTTTGCAGATCCGTTATCTCCCACGCAACTTTCATTGCGGATCTCTCCTGGATTGCCCGATCTCCTTCTGCAGACTCGATCCCATCGTTCATTCCCTACAAAACTTGTTAATGGTGGAAACTCTGCATGTTGTGCCAATTGATCATTAAATCGATCAATCCATCCTAAAATCTCTAAGATTACTTAGCCTATCACTCTTATGCATGCATCTACACTCTACTTCAACTATTTAAGCAAGAAATTGATGCGTGAATTCAACAACTTCATAGAAATACACAATGTTCAGGGAAAACGCCGAAGTCGATCTTGCAAAGATACACAGCTCACCACAGCTCATGTATAAAGGATAACAACCCTACAAGCACACGGTTAATCCTTCTAATAATTAATAAAGGAAAATGCACATAGCTTGGATCTCTCTCTTTCCGATTCTTCAAAATATTTACAAGTAGGAACCAAACATTGGTCTGTCCTCTTATCTTCAAACTCAGAATTCTAATGCTAAAGAGCAGAACCCCCTCTACTTCTCTACTCTTCCTATTTAACCTAAATTCTTAACTCATACTCTGAGTGGTCCTACAACCAAAACAAACCACTACCATGAATGCTGAGAAACATCCCTATCACTTGTGGCTTGATCTCCACGTAGGGAGTCATGATTTTCCATCATGCCTATCGCTGCTAACAAACTATGACTCATCAAACAACCAAAAATATTCCTCAGCATGTGACCAACTCATCACATTGCTGTCATACCAATATACTCCTATAGCAGGACTCATATAGTACTGGCACCTAATAGATTAAATCTGTTATCCTATCTAGACTTTCTAGGAAATAAAATACTTTACATTAAATTTTACAATAGTTTTACAATGAACTCCTCCTTGGGCTAATGTATAGACCTTAGGGTTTGACCAGAAATCTAGTAGTTGGCCTTGAGAGCTAATCCTCCTGCATCAGTATTTATACATCATATTTAGGTATCCCTTCCTATAATTTATTAAATTAATCAATCAATGTTTGTAGGTATACATATATGTTCTTCGCTTTTATTCTATTAAAGACTATAAGAACCAACATAATATGTTAATTCTTCATTGGAAACCATGGGGGGGCACATTGTTACCCATCACAACTATTGACCAAATAGAATAGTTGGTGTTTTGAAGGGAATAAGGGTTAACTCCATCCATGGCTATTCTCAATCATATGCTTTGTACTTCATCCTTGAATCTTCTAGGACATGTACTCTCTATATGATTTGGGGCTATTGAATCTGAGGGGATTCACATAACTCTTGGATCAATTATGTGTAGGAATAACATCCTTGCAATATAGTTAAGTCTTTGCAATGAAAAAGTGTTTGAATCCTTGGGGTTACAAGCATGTGCATCAATATCTTATGAGAAATGACATGTGCTTTACCCTTATCTTTTTATTTCTAGTGCTTGGCATGCCCACATTTTATACATATGTCTTTGTTTGCATATTTACCTCTAAATAAAATACAATCATTTAAACACACATGATATGATATGTACTCAACACCTCATATTTTCAACATCTTATTTTCATATTCGTAGCTACCGGGTAATATATTTTAACTAGAAATTACCTTACCTTTGAGTAACCTACAATTAGTGACAAATAGAAATGTACACTATCATCAAGCATGCATAAAATTAATCATTTTCAATGTTGACTATTGTACAAGATTCTTCAAAATATAGTGGCTTAATGGTTAGTTACCTAACTAGTGTCAAGAAACATGTGTTTGATGTACCTAATACATTTCTTTAAATTTATACAATAGCATTGTTGTCCTTACTTGTGTGGACTTTGACTCGTGTCCAAAGAGAGGCACGGTGGAAGCATATTTAAATCTTTCAAATAAAGTATATGTTATATGAGTATCATTCCCTAGTTCATCTTGTTGAAATGCATGTAAAAAAATTACCTCCATAGCACTTGCATCCCGTAAGAAACCATCCATACCAACCTCTATTTTATTTCCTGTGTTGCCAACATGTGAAGAACCAGTGTTACTACAAACATTATGAATTGGTGACTTGGAAAATAGTGGGTTTAATAGGTGATTGATTCAACCATGCTTTGTATGCTTCCTCTATGAGTTGTGCTTTCTCATCAACCTCCTATTAATTCGACGTTGTAGTGGGGTGCACTAAAAGATGGTGGATCACCCCATGATGGGTTTCACACTATTGAGGCCCTCATCCCACACATATAGTCCTTCCCATGGGAAGGTGGGTGTACCATGAAAGAATCCATATGCCACATAGATATAATCCTTAGTGCAAACTTTCACTCTCGGCCTAAAAATTGTTAGTTAGCTCATCATCATGGTGAGTGCATGGGTAGTGACCATATAAAAACAAGGTCAATCTCTTGTGCGAGATCTGATAGAAATTCATGACAAAGGTGGAAGAAATGGTGTGTTGTAATGCCAACATGATCCCAACCATAAGAAAAGGAGGCCTAGGAATAAAGGCAGGGATCGATTTAACAAGGGAAACATGTGTCTCCCTTCTCTATGTTTCCTATTGGAAATCAAGTCAATTCTCTCCCTCTGTGAAAATTTTGTCTAGACCCTTCTCGCTGGTGTGGTTACCATGTCCAAAACAAAGGTTACACCAAGGAAAATGAAGAATGGACCATGTCGCTCGCATATGCCTCATGCACTAGCTAAAATGAGGTGGGTTCAAGGATTTTCCGAGCAGGAGCTCTTGAAGTCCGTGAGAGACCACACCATTTGTCTGGAGAACAAACTGAAAAGGAAACATGGGCACCCCTCAGCTAAGCAACTAGCCATTGATTTTTGTGGTTTGAATGAGGATGATGGGTTTGCATGTACAAGGGACACTTGGCACATAAAGACCCTTGGAGTATTTTGGAAAACCAAAGCCCTAATTTCCATAGAAATGGAGGATTTCCTCCATGGGAACCTACGTCCATAAGAGAATGATTTTTTGTTGGTTTATCAAATTTCCAACATTGAAGCCAGTATGCTCACTCACATTCTTCATCAATGCTTGGAGACGTGTCGAATCAACAAAACGTTGGATGTGCTAGCCAAATCCCTCACTGGAAAAACTTTTACCAGACTTGCACCATACTCAATTGTAAACACCCAGCTGGTGTACAAAAAATTCCCTCTGGCCATGGACGACAATGGTAACAGCCAAAATCCAAGTGGAAGTCCCTCAAAAATATTTTTTTCTAATGTTGATTAGTTGGTTTAGCTTGTTTTTATTTTGGGTCAATCGAACCAGGTTTAAGCCAGTCCCCATTTTGAATGATTTGGCCATGACCCTTGACCTATGGGGCACACACTATCATATTAACTCTGAATAGCATATTGGTTTTCTTGTCATAGATGGTATAGTTGCTTGGTCACTTTTTAGATACTTGTTTGTCTTCCCTTTGAAGTCAAGCACAATCGTGCAAGATCAAAACTCCGAGACATCTTGGCTATGGATATCATAATATTTTTTTCTTAATATAATATAATTTTTGAACTTTACAAAAAAATAAAAGATGGTAGACAGATCTCTCATCGTTTGAATTCTAATTGCAAAAAAATTGAATATTACATCGATGGTATTAGTAAACACAATGAATTTATTACGTTTAAACATTATACCAAAAAATGTTAGGAGCATGGATATTTGTTCCAATAGTACATGTGCAACCAACCACGTTATAAAAAATAATGTCAAAGTAAGCAATGTGTTTACATTAATTCCATTAAAAATAAAAAATAAAATACAATTACTCAATGATCTTCTTCTCATGCTTCAAGGGGATTTCTAAACGTAATCCCAATTCGCGGAATCTTGACGAGTAGTTGATGGTCATTGAAATTTATACTTTAGAAACAACTCCTCACTAGGATACATACTACATATTGCATTCATAACAACAACTATAAACGCTTTCATTTTTATAAAGAATTCCTTGTCTTTGAAGCATTCTTCAAATGAACAATTTCACTGAATTTTGAGAACCTACATCTATATATGAAGCCTACAATGTTTCAGTGAGTGTGTTGACGACCATCAATATAAAAGGTTCATCCTCTAAAATTTTCTATAAGAATAATTTTTTATGCACATACTATACATGAAAACTCTATGTTTGTATTTAACAATATTCAAGTAATCAGGTTGATAATAAAAAGGACCACAAAATGGCATAAGTGCTACCAATTGTTTGGGAGGAATGAATACATGTGAAAGGATAAACAACCCAAGATTCACATCATCTATTTCAGACTTGGAAATCATATAATTATTACCACAAAAGGGTACTTCAATCTCAACATCATGCATAGGCAAAGAATACAACCAAGCAATTTACAAAATGAAGTTGTAACTAGTTTGGTATTTAGTTTGCAGATAGACAGGGAGAGAGAAGCTATCACTACCCTACAACAATTGAAACTTTTGTGCCTACAGGTGGAGTTTTTTTCTTATCTTGTTCAAGTTTTTGGATCTCCTAGTATATATGTTTTTTGTGGTATTGATGTCAAACTTTGACTCACTAGAACTCTCAATTGAATAAAAAAAAAGGAAATTGGTTGGTCAATTTAGGACAAAACATAGTTTTCTTGTCTTCCAAGTTTTCAAATATTGATCATATGGAAGTGTTCCTACATGTGTTTTCTATAACACCTATTGGATTTTTAATAGTACTATGAGGTATTAGACTATGAACATTGGATAATTGAACATTAACATAATGGGATAGTGTGATACAAAGGATTCTCTTTCAACCCTTTTTCATTTTGAACAACCACATACTAATGGGGTATCATAAAAGATATCTAGTTAATGGTGAAGTACCATTGACCCAATATGGTAGCTAGAAGATGGCAAGTTACAGTTGGTAAGGTAAAGAGCTCTCCATTTCCTGTATTAGTTGTTTGTTGTATCTTGCTCCTGATAAGAGCTTGTGACATTTTTCAACTGGTAGAATATCTTGTGCATATGAACTCAATCCCAAATATGGATACTACAAATTTCAATGCATATTTATTAACATTGTTATACCCCCAAGACATTATTATTTTATTTAATATTTGTGAAAATAATTTCCAAAACAATTATTTTTGTAAGAGTTAATTGAAAACTCGAAAATACTCACAAGAGGTGTGAGTGACATTTTGCACAACAAACTATTATTTTATTATTAATAAAAGGAAAAGACACTTGGAGAATTTAGTTACATGACGGGACACCACCATGGCACAAGAGAACATGTGTAAGAAAGCTAGAGATATATTTACTAACCAAATCCAATCTAAAACTCAACAACCAGACAAGATCCTAAATCATAGGGATTTATGGATTGATTGGAGATTTGATTGGGATGGAATAAGACTTGGGAAAAAATAAAGAAGAGTGCACTGAGATAGCACAGGACATCGTGTTGTGCATTGAGAAACCTTATTGTTAGTGCATGTATTGAGTTATTATCCTTTTCATAAGTCCATCATTGAGCTTGTTACAGACTCAGGGAGAGCGTGTTGCATGGAAGCTCTTGCTTGTTGGTTCTGTGCATGGTGGTGATCTGGCTTAGGGGTGGAGTTGGTATCGTGGTTTGGTGATCCTCTCCTATGGTTGGGAGGAACTAATTCTCCAAGTATGTTTCAAGAATTATCTTTAATTAGGTGACTCTAACCTCCCTTATACTTGTTTGTGTTTCTCTTATTGATGCAATAATTTTTGGTGTATATTTTGGGGTTGCTACATTATGGTCTCAGAGCATGGTTCAAACACTAGCACCATAAGCTCATTATTTTGTTAAGGGGAATAAGTTGATACTTGTTATTTTATTGACTACGAATTAGATCTAGAAAGTATCTCTATATACTTGTTATTTGCTTGAATGTGATTTAGATATGGAAAAAGATCAAGTTATACATTTCCAATATCTGTGAAAGACGTAAGTTAAAGAATTCAATATGGAGTTCTTTGGCGCCTTCCTGCAATGAATTTTCAATATAGTTGACAGATCTGGTAAATAGTGCGTTGTCAATGTAGAATATCCCCTTTAAATGGAACTAAAACTGGGGACCCTGTATTGGTGGGTATGCAAGGTTACATATCATGTAACATTTAATTTATGTTGTAAAATTTTGAATATAAAACCCTATGTTGGGAAGCAAGGTGCTGCAGGAATAATCTCATGCTCGAATAATCTCATGCTCTGGCAAGTGGCAACAGTTTTGTGGGCTCGACCTAGTTAAGAGTTTGTCATGTCCCCACCCCTCTAACCGGCGAAGAGGACGCAACTAACCGCTATGAAGCCGGGAAAACTAAGACCCATGAACATAAGATATAAAATGCATTGGAAATGAAACATACACATATGCATAATTCGTTTAAACATACAGCGAAAGCATACACAATCATCCAATACATTCAGCATGTTCATCATCTCATTTAAGCAATAAATACAATTGCAAACACAAAATGGACAAGAGATACTTATCTTTAACAGAATCTTGTCCCGTAACCATCTATGTCGTTGCAACGTTCCACCCAACCATAGGCCAGTGTGCTCATCAATCACTCAGCAACACTACCACCCTCGAGCTGGGCATGATTCCACAAGGAATAAGGGGAAACTAGTAGGCTCACACGTAACCAAGGATACACAACTCATCCAAGCCAACACGGTTGGGTTTATCAGGCTATCGAGAGCTGAAAAGGCTGACCACTAAGCTAGTGAGCTCAATCCAAGAGCTATGGACACTTACACCAGAACTAGCCTTGCTTCTAAAATATCCACACACACCCAACACAAGAAAGTATCCCCTTCTCCAATGTACAGTCCCTCGGGCTATGTCCACCCTTCCAGTGCTATTCAGGGGGGTGGAGAGAAGAAATCCATCCCTCTAGCTCTATCTGTGAGGCTCCTGCACACACTAGTTTTGTCAAGCAGGCTCAGTCCCCATTTCCACTCCCAATTCAACTCAGGACAAAGCCAAAATATGCACCCAAAACGCAATACGATTTCTAGGTTGGAGGAAAAATAGTTATGGCAACAAAACAAATTTCCAGAATGGGTAAAAATGGACCTTTAGCAGCAATTTGATTTCCAGAGACATTTTGGCCCTATTGTGGCCAAAACGGGCTCAATAACACACAAAAACGTGGGTCTCCTCTCCCACTCTGGGAATTTCCAAAAAAAAAGATTTCCAGCTTGGAAACAATGGAGAAAAATACAACAAAACGTGGGGAAGGAAACTCAACCACTGATAATCACCAAAAACAATTTCTCAGCCTGAGCAAAGTGAGGTAACAACCAAAAATGTGAATGGTTTGGCACACATAAATTTTTGAATTCCTGAGAGAGCTCACGTGAAGGAAAAATGGTGAGGAAAACATGAAAATGTGGAAGCATCATAGAATGGCATACGTTTTTGGGTTTTTACTTGCCCAAGGAGTCAAAACGCATTTCCCCAAAACTGATGGCTTCTCCAATTCGAATTTGGGTTGTCATACCTTGCCCATCCCATGCAATAACCAACCCAACCAATTTATGGCAATAATAAATTATTGGGTGAATGAGACAAGAAAGGTAATTTACAGTTTGATGGGTTCTCCCTTTGACATTTGGCTTTTCCCCATTGGCCCAAAGGTTTGAATCTACCCCCCCCCCCTTATCCTTAGGAAATCATGTCCCTTCTCGTTATTGTTGCATTGACAAAGCTGGTTGTGGGTATTTTTAATTAAAATGCATATTTACATGATGTCCAAATTATAATGTGCCTGGCTAGCACAAAATACCATCGGCATTGATTTTAATTGCCGAACACATAACGTTAAATCGATGGTGGGGATTTTGCGTATAGCCCCACACCATGATCAATTACAATATATACATCATATACATTTAATGCAAATGGGGTCAAAACTGGGGTGTTACAAAGTTGATGGTAGGAAATTGATTTGAAGTTAGAAGGTCGATTTGAGACTTAAATCATGAGAAATTGATTTAGGTATGCTATGTGCTCTTGTGGAGGTCAACGCCAGATCTGGCAGACATGAATCTGCATGGATGGGTGGTGCTAGAAGACAAAGAATTAGAATCAATTTACCCTTCAACTTATGTGATATGAATAATGTAGAGTGAAGGCTAAATTGTTGCATGGTTTCATAGTCTTTAGACCACAAAGGATTAAAAGAAAAAAAAAATATGTGATTAAATATATGGGACTGAGTTTGAGGATCTCTACTGATCCATAACTAATCGGTGTCTAGTAAGATTTTGCTTTTACCTTGTATGTGATTCAGGACACCATTGAATGCCATTATTGTGTCGATCTATGCTTTATTCGGGTGTTTTTGGAGGTTTCCTCTGTCTATGTTTTAAGGCCATGTTTTGTATTAGGTTCTTGACATTTCTATCAATTCTATTTTTCTCTCCACTTAGTATCTTCCATATTTATATCAGAGCATGTTGGGTTCTAATCATACTTGTCGAATTCCTTCTTTTTAAATTTGGGTTCTTTCCATTCAATGAAATATTCTTCCTGGGTGCTTTAATATCAAGTATTCTGAAGTCAAGAATCTGATTTTCGTTTATACCTTATATGCCTTCTATGGAATTCATTCTAGTTCGTAGTGTTCTCTCATAGTGGGTATTTAGCTTCCTGTTGTTTAGGGTTTCCAAGGTTCTCTATGTGGGGCCTTGCTTTTCAAATTGAACCACAAGATTGTATTTAAGTTTTTAAATACGAAATGAAGTTAAATCTAAATTATTTTAGTTGAATGATCTGCCAAATATTATTTTTCTTTTATGTTGTTATAGTTATTGTTGGAGTCATTTACCCAACATGCACACTTATTTGGTCAATTTTGGCCTATTTACCCACTATCCTAAGTTTAATTAACTTACTTGGCATCAGATGAGCACACTATGACATCAGTATGAGATCACCCATGCCCTCCTTCAGTCAAAGAGGCCAACTAATCCTTCTCCTTCAGTCGGGGAGGCTAACTTGGCTTCCTCCTTCAAATAGGGAGCATTTCTAGGGTGATCTGAGTGTCATAAATGCACCTAATTGCTAATTGATTGTTATAATCAGTTAACCTGAGTTGTGAAGGCACCTCCATTAATTATTTGATTATTTTTTGTCATTATTTATGAACCAGAGCTAGCACATGCGCCTACAACCACTTCTGATGACATGTTTACTTTAGTTAACTCCATCCAAGCTACTTGGATTTATGGATGCGCTACCTCCTTCAGTTGGACATGCAGTTACATGTGATGAGTCACTTTCAGTTAGACTCAGTCATCTATTGCACTCCATTTAGTTAGGACTTAGTGTGAGAGTCAGTTATTGATTAGCTTGGTGGTTAACTATGTGTGTTGACTATGGCTAAAATTCAGTTAAGCTACACACATCCATTCCATTCGAATGACCTCCTTGAGTATTTGAATTTTCTTAGCATTCATGCACCTTGTATGACCATTGTATTGTATTACTCATTCTTTATTGAATATACAGAGCTGCTACTCCTATTGCAGCATCATTATGCCATTTTCATGCTTAATTGTTTGAAATCTCTTATGAGACTGTGTTTTATTCCCTAGATTACTGTGACAGATTAATAAGGTATCAGAGCTCACGGTGGAACGAAGCTCATTCTCTTCAAAAACATGGTTTTTTACAGATCTTGCATAAAAAATTGAGCAAAATCTCAAATTCCAGCACTGCACCAGAAGCCGAAGGTTTACCACTTAATACCCCAAGTAAAGGAATTGTTAATCAAGCTTGCTTGATCAATTATGCTGGGTGTGATGAAAACTTGAAATGTGCAGGTTGTTTGACCTTATGGTGACTTTATTGTTTTGATTTGCAAGTTTTACAGGCTCACTGCATTTGCTACAACAATTTGATATGGCTTCTTCCGTAGATATTTTGACTCCATTCAATTTCCGTTCATGGAAAGGATACATGGAGATCCAGCTACGTGCCAAAGGACTCTACCGGGTCACCATGGACATAGAAGAAGATCTTACCCATATTATGGACAAGGCTAGATTTTTGAATAAGAAAGATGAAGCATTCGGGTTCTTGTGTCTCTCTATCTCCAAGGATCTTCTTTTCCTCCTCTCGAGATTGAAGACTCCGAAAGAGATTTGGGACCAACTTGACTCCCTGTATGGAAAACAGGATGACTTGAGGATTTATCATCTTGAAAATAAGTTGATGTCCCTTCAACCTAGCAATTTTGAGACCCTAAATGACTTTTTCACAAAATTCAAGCATATAGTCCTTCTATTGAAGCAGTGTGAGGTAAAGAAGGAAGATGATAAGCTCATCCTCGCCATTCTCTCAAAAGTTGGAGCTGATTATTCGGTGTTTGTTTCTACATTATGTGCGGGGAAGCTCACAACCTCGGGATGGAAGATGCCTTCACTCAATGCCTTCATTGAGTCCCTAACAAGCGAGCATGTTAAGCTTGTCCATATGGGGATCATCAGATCCTCCCATGATCAAGCCCTCTTTGCTTCGAGACCCAAGGATTCGAAGGGGAAAGGAAAGCAGCAGAAGAACCCCAAAACCAAATTCGAAGCTCCTATGCCAAAAGTTCAAAACCAGTAGCAAGAAGAGCCTTCCAACTCGAAGAAGAATAAAAGCAAAGGCCACCATGGGAAGGAAAAATTCAAGTGTTCATACTGCAGGAAGGGATTCCACCCTGAACATGCCTGCATGAAAAAGAAGCTTGATGAAGCTACTTCTCTCCTTGAGAGAAATAACATAAATATTTCAGAAAGATTTCAGAGGAAAGAAAATCATGATCGAGAATATCAGCAAGAAAGAGGCCATGCCCTCATGGAAAGCACTTCAAAGTCCAAGGCTCTACTCATAGATTATGGAGCTTCAAACCACATGATGGATAGCAAAGACTCTTTCTCTTCTCTCGATACCGGAAAGAGCATTCCCATCCACATGGGAGATGACTCTACCATAATCTCAAAATGACAAGGTACTATAAATCTTGAGCACGGTTATTTTTCCAATGTTCTGTATGTACCATCTCTTGCATCAAACCTCATGAGTGTATATCAAATGACCCACACTGGAGTGTCCAAGAGAGTATCCTTCAACCCTGATGATGTACAAATTACTGAACTTGCATCCGGGAAACTTGTGGCAAAAGGCTCTGCAAATCATCATGCAAAAGCCTATGAGTTTTCCCATTTTGTAGAGGATGCAAAGCCCACAACTCTCCTAACTCATGGAAATGAGGTTAGTAGGATTTGGCATGAGAGGTTTGGCCACCTAAACTTCAAATACCTGCATCAATTACAGAAAGATTCCATAGTTGAAGGCCTCCCGGTCATCAAAGCTACCACCGGAATTTGCAAAGGCTGTATTTTGGGCAAGCATCCTGAGCATAAGTTTGATCAAGGGAAGGCAAGTCGAGCATCAGAAATTTGGGGCTGATTCATTCTAATATCAACGGACCAATCCCCACCACATCCTTAAATGGATCTCAGTATGTTCTTACTTTTATAGATGATTTTTCTAGATATACATGGGCCTTCTTCATCAAGAAAAAGTCAGAAGTATTAGAAAAATTCATTGAATTAAAAGCACTAATTGAGAATGCTTCCGGGAAAAAGATCAAAATTTTGAGATTTGATAATGGAGGGGAATATATCAGTAATGATTTGCTTCATATATGTTCCGAAAGTGGTATTCAGATCCAATATTCAGTCCCCTACACTCCCTAGTAGAACAATGTAGCGGAGAGAAAGAATCGGTCTCTCAAGGAGATGACCACTTGCATGTTGGAAGCTAAAAAGTTGGCTGCAAATTTGTGGGCCGAGGCCATGAATTATGCTATATACATTCAGAACATAGTGCCACAATCATCCATGAAATGGAATACCCCTTTCAAATCCTACTTTGGACACAAGACAAATGTGTCAAATCTCAGAGTGTTTGGGTCCACTGCATGGGCCCGAATTCTGCATGATAAGAGGAAGGCTTTGCAACCGCAAAGAATTGAATGTTTGTTTATTGGATATCCTGATGAATCTAAAGGTTTCAAGCTTCTGGATATCAAAATAAAACAAATCATCATTGAAATAAGTGTCCAGTTCAATGAGCCTCTTCAAGAGGTAGAACTAGTGAAGGAGAAAACTGTTAAATTTCCTTCCTATTCTATTGAATATTTGGATGATGAAATTGGGAGTGTTGACTCTGATTTGGAACCTTTGATATCTGATATTAGTGACCAGAAAGCATCAAGTTCAAGTTCAGAACCTAAAGTGCAAACACATCTCCCAACTTGGGCCAGACAGACACTTTCTTTCGTCGGTGACAACATTGGAAATCCTGATGATCCAAGAAGAACCCAGTCCGATTTCCAAAGAGCAGGTATTGCGCTCTCTTGTCATGAATATTTCCTATCTGAAACTTGTTATTTAATGATAAGTTTAGGTCCTAATTCTTACTACCATGCTCAGAAATATCCGAGATTGCAAGTTGCCATGGACGAAGAGATGAATTATCTTCAAAAGAATGCTACTTGGGAGTTAGTTTCTCTTCCTCCGGGGAGGAAATTAGTTCAATGCAATGGGTGTTTTGGACAAAGGTTTCTTCTAATGGAAGCACCTGCAAATATAAGGCAAGGATGGTATCAAAAGGGTTCTCCCAGGTCTAAGGTGTGGACTATCATGAGACCTTTGCATCGGTTGCAAAAATGGACTCCATCCGCCTAGTTTTGGCAATTGTGGCATCTAAGCACTGGGATGTGCATCATATGGATGTCAAGTCTACATTTATACATGGATATCTTCATGAAGAGATATACATGAAACATCCTTAGAGCTACATTTCAGATTCAGCTTTGGTTTGCAAACTAAAGAAGTCACTATACGGGTTAAAACAGGCCCCAAGAGAGTGGTATTCCAAGATGGATGCCTTCCTTCTCTCGCAAAACTTCCAAAGGTGTATATCAGATCCGAATGTGTATCTACAGAAGTGTGATGGTCATTTTCTTATTTTTTTTTATATGTTGATGATCTCTTAATTACTAGAAGCACTATTGCTTCCATTTTAGTCATAAAAACTGCCCTCCATGATGCATTTGAGATGAGCGATTTGGGGCTCTTGAAGCAATTTTTGGGGCTTGAAATTGCACAAAATTATGATGGGATAATGGTCACTCAGTCCAAATACATATCAAACCTGTTATTTAAGTTTAACATGGCTGAATGTAAGGCTGATCCATTCCCTTTCCTTTCAGGGATCAGCCTTGAAGAAGGAAAAAGCACTCCACCCATGGATTGCACAATCTACCGCCAACTAATTGGTAGCTTGCTTTACTTGACTCATTCTCAGCCTGATATATGTTATGCTATGAATGTTGTATCAAGATACATGTAGCAGCCTCATGATCTTCATTGGAAGGAAGCCAAGAGGATCCTCCAGTATATTTAGGGCACCAGGACCTACGGCATTCACTATGCTGCAAACTCTGAGCTAGAGTTGGTTGGTTACACAGATTCATATTGGGTGGGAGATTCTATTGATCGGAAGTCTACTTCCATATATGTATTCATGTTTGGTGGTGTCCCCATTTGCTGGTCTAGCAAAAAGCAGGCCGCAATTGCATTGTCTTCAGCAGAGGCCGAGTACCGAGGAGCGGTGAATGCTTGCATCCAAGCTGTTTGGTTGTAAGGAATTCTTTCAGATTTTGATCTTGGTAGTACTTTGTCCACTGTCCTCTTTTGTGACAATCAAAGTGCTATTAAGATCTCCACAGATCCAATTACTAGGCAGAGGACCAAGTATGTAGAGATACACATGCACTATATCAGGGAATTGGTGCTTAACAAGACCATCATTCTACAATACTGCCCTACTGATGAGCAAATTGCAGACATCTTCACCAAGAGATTTTAAAAGAAGAAGTTCACTTACGTCCATTCACTGTTGGGGGTGAGTTCATCAGGGTGATCAGATTACCTTTCAATGTTCAGCTTGAGGGGGGGGCGGGGGAGGTTTCCCACTGGGTTTTCCCTCTTTCCTCACTTAGATTTATTTTTGAGCATTTTTTGAGTTACATTATTGTACAGGGTGACCTATGGCCTTTGTTTTCAGGGCCCTAGCATTTCATGCATTTTTTTTACTCCCCCTAAGTATAGCTTAAGGGGGGGTGTTGGATTCATTTACCCAACATGCACACTTATTTGGTCAATTTTGGCCTATTTACCCACTATCCTAAGTTTAATTGACTTACTTGGAATCATATGAGCACACTATGACATCAGCATGAGCTCACCCACGCCCTCCTTAAGTCAAGGACGCCAATTAAGCCTTCTCCTTCAGTCGGGGAGGCTAACTGGGATTCCTCCTTCAAACAAGGACCATTTCTGGGGTGATCTGAGTGTAATAAATGCATCTAATTGCTAACTGATTATTACAATCAGTTAACCTGAGTTGTGAAGGCACCTCCATTCATTATTTGATTATTTTTTGTCATTATTTATGAACTGGAGCTAACACATGCGCCTACAACCACTTCTAATGACATGTTTACTTCAGTTAACTCCATCAGAGCTACTTGGAGTTATGGATGTGCTACCTCCTTCAGTTGGACATGCATTTGCATATGATGAGTCACCTTCAGTTAGACTCAGTCATCTATTGCACTCCATTTATTTAGGACTTAGTGTGAGAGTCAGTTATTGATTAGCTTGGTGGTTAACTATGTGTGCTGACTATGGTTGGCATTCAATTAAGCTACACATATCCATTCAATTTGAATGACCGCCTTGAGTATTTGAATTGTCTTGGAATTCATGCACCTTACATGACCATTCTATTGTATTACTCATTCTTTATTGAATATACAGAGCTGCTAATCCTATTGTAGCACCATTATGCCATTTTCATGCTTAATTGTCTGAAATATCTTATGAGACTGTGTTTTAGTCCCTAGATTACTGTGACAGATTAATAGTTATGAAATTTGGGTTTTGTTGAATGATGTTGATTTAAAGAACCCAAGTATTGTTACTTAAGCTTCTATTTAAGAAAATAATTAATCTAGTCATGCAAACCAGAACAAGAAATCGCAGAAATCGCAGATCTTTTGGTGTGTGTGATCCAAGAGAGGAGAGTGCACAAAGAAATGGGATTTTCAAAGATTCCTGAAATGAAAGGTTGAGTAACTTTTGCATGCTTGTTTTCCCATTTTGGTTTTCAGGGAAAATTTACTATGTCTATTATGTGCTTGATTGATTTCTATTCTTCATTTATTTTAATTGATGCCAATGTTTTAATGGGATGTGCAAAGATTCCTGAAATGAAAGGTTGAGTAACCTTTGCATGCTTGTTTTCCCATTTTGGTTTTCAAGGAAATTTTACTATGTCCATTATGTGCTTGATTGATTTCTCTTCTTCATTTCTTGTAATTGATGCCAGTGTTTTAATGGGATTTTCTCTATATTTGAATGCTTTTTCGACTCATGGAATGGTTTAAACATTGAATCTTTGTAATGCCAGGGATGATTTAAAATAATTTATGTTAAGTTTCCACTGAATGTATATGAACGAATCTATGTCATGGATATTCCACAAAACAATCCATCAAACTTAGCTCAATTGAAATAGAAATTGTTGCATAGCTGAAGTATGCTGACCAATTGTATCGAAAATGTATATAATAAATCAATCATGTAAACAATAGATGCATAATTATCCTGTGTGTTGAAATCAAACTAGAATCGCCTTAAAATATAATTTATAACTTGTGAACAATTGCAGAGAGGGAACGTCAATCCAGAACCACAAACTTGAATCTTTTGCTTACATATGCGCTTTGTTTATTATTATATCAGATGACCAAAATTTCTTTTAAGTCACTGATTAGAACAACCTGAGAAGGGTGTGTGATTTTGATAAGGGACTGTAGGTGTACCAGATCCCTTATACCATAAACCTATAGATTAAAATTCTGTTCATTCTCGTTGATCGAACGTATCGATTCTTATGTGCATTATTCGTAAGGTTCGAGCTAATTGCCAGATCTTGTAGATCCAGATTTTGGGTTTTGAAGCTAAATGCATTTATAGATTTAATAAGTATAAGGATATGGGATAAATAGTATTTACAAATGCATGTTATAGCTTATGTAGTTATACAGTGAAGTATCTCCTTAAAAAAGTTTGTTTATTTTTCTTTTTACATATCGACACAACCTTTTAATGAAAGAGATGAATTAAATGTTATATCTTATTTCATTATAAAATAGAAGCTATATTTCATCAAGAAAATGAAATAAATGTTATATGTTATTTTGTTATGAAATAGATGTTATATTTCATAAAGGGAATGAAATTGAGGTTATGTGATAGATGTTATATTCTATGAAGTGAATGAAATAAATGCCATATTTTATGAAGTGAATGTGTTAATGAAATGGATGTCATTTCTTCGGAATTCGATGACATTTGATTAATGGAAGTGAATGCTATTTCTTTATGAAATAGATGTTAAGTGGATATAATTTGATTAAAGAAGGGGATGTTATCATTTTATGATATTTTCTTCATGAAGTGGAGAACATTTTAATTGAAGGTGGATGCTCTGTTGAGTAAGGGTTAATATATTTGAGATTAACTGACATAAGTCCTTTGACATGGTTTCAGCACACTTTTCAATTCAAAAAAGATACAACTAGATTGTGTTTATAAAAGAAACCAACAAGTTTTTCATGCACGTTAAGGAAAGTTCCACAATGAAATAAATTGATATTTGTATGTTTCCTTCTCCTTTCTATTCATGTTGCATGATTGAAATTTCCATATAGTAGGAGATGTATATAGCATAGATGATGCAGAAGAACTACCTATCTAGTTGTGCAGAAAAAGAAATTGATGAGATATAGGAATCTAAAGCCTCTTCAAGGAACTCATCGATGGATGTTTATTATACTCGAGATAGTTTGATGGTCTAGTCCTCTTAAACCAGATACGCACCCTTTCTCCTTATTTTTTAGGAAAACTCAATTTTGGTTATGCAAAATGAAGAGATAAAGATTTTGTATAATTAAAAGTTTCTCAGGATCGGAAGAAGAGTTACGCAGACTTAAAAAGAACTCCAAGAGAGTTCAACATTGGTGATCATGTATACCTAAATGTAAAAGTCGAAAAAGAGTGCTTTGAGTTTGGGAATATGTTCCAAGATGGAATCAAGGTATTGTGGACATTTCGAAGTGTTAGCTAAGATGGGGCTAGTATCTTATCAACTTGCACTCCCCCCTACTATAAAAATATACAATGTATTTCATTTTACTTTATTAAAACAATATCTGCATGTTGTTACTCATGTAATTGACTAGAATATGATTTAGGTAGAACACAAGGTTGAGTTCTAGATAGAGCCTTTGTGCATCTTACGCTACGGAATTGAGCCAACATTCAAATAAAAGTGCAATGGAAGCACTTCAACCCTGAAAGTGAAACACAGGAAATTGAGGATGAAATAAAGGAGGCATATCCCTCCATATTATGGAATGAGCAAGAGAGCTCAGAATAAAAGAACAACAAGGACAATGTTAAGAATAAGGGGGGGAGTAACGTAATACCCCCAGGACATTATTATTTTATTTAATATTTGTGAAAATATTTCAAAAAAAATTATCTTTGCAAGAGTTAATTAAAAACTCGAAAATACTCACAACAGGTGTGTGTTGAGCCTCATTTTGTTATCATTTTTGGCGTTAACATAACACATTTAAATGCATATTTTATTATCTTTCATGTATTTTATGTCATGCAGGTTGTTATTCAGCACAAAGTAAGAGCAAATTTAATGTTTATTCAACTTTGGTTATAAATATTGTTTTTATGATTTTATTGACTTAAATCTATATTATTTAAAGCATATTTGATGTATTTATTGATCTATGTATTTGTTTGCAAATTTTATAATTATTTTGGGCGAATTTATTAACAAAACACGTTCAACTTGTTATTCAGCCCAATTTGCGCAATCACTGTCTAGCTCATCATGCAGCTCACCGTTGAGTTTTCCGTTCAGATCACTAATCAGCTGCGCGCTGTCTATAACCGATTTCAGGCATTAAACGTTGAAGCAATCTGTAAACCATTTTGTTGACCACGTGCCTAGGTGATAGCATAATCAACAATCTAGAAGGATCGTCGATGCACCAAGCTACTCATTGTCCACGCATTTAAAGAAGGCGCACTGCTATTTTAGAATCATTTGTGGCATCTTCTGAACTTGCCACCAGTCTACGCATTTAAAATGATGAACGACGCCTGCTCTGGAAGATCGCCCTCACACCAGTTCGTGCGCCACATCTGGAGTCTGTTCACGCTGATGGAGGACCCGTGTTTTAAGAAACTCGCCATCGTGTACATTGTCTGCGTCAAACACCACACTGACAGTTGCGTTAAAGGAGGGGTTGTATGCCACATCACACATTGAGGAAATTTGTTCACGATGAAGAAGGAGCTCTCGTTCTAGAGACTCGCTGCTGTGTATTCTTTGCTGCCAAACACACCACCATCAACCACGCTGCAAGGGAGTCTGTATGCCACGTTCATAATGAAGAAACCCAGACTTATACCAAAGAAGGGATATGCCTATGCATTGGCTTGTAAACTATTTTTGCCTTTATGATTGACTAAATTTAGAAGAGCAGTCGACCACTAAAGGGTCGACTTGCTTAACTTCTTGAAAGCATTATGTATATAAACACCTCTATGTAGAGAAGGAGGTGGTTAATCAATCCATTAGATAGGTAGTTAGTTTGCTTTGAGGAAGGGATACTGTAACTATGTTCCTTCTGTTTAATAAGAACTCTACGCTTTGTTGTTTATGAATGGTCGCTGAGAGGGCCCCTCGACAATCCGTGGTTCTATTTTCGTATGAGTTTTTGTTATCTCATCGTGTAGATAAGTAGTTTTATTTCCAATTTGTTCAAGTAGTTAAGTTTCTCTAATCCTTTATTTTTCTGTTTCCTGTAATATGCGTTTGTTGTAGTTAATAAATTTTATATTATGTTGTTAATGCAATTTTTGTTTATAAATGGCCGGTCATGTATAGCTTGCTATCATATTTCCGTTTAGTCCTTTCATTTCTAGTTTATTGTTCAGTCTTATTTTCAAGCACATAGAGTAGGTTGTTTTTAACAATTTAAAATAGAACTTAAATATATTGTTTTTGTCGATTTAGATAGAATTTAAATCAATACATAGAATAGGTTGTTTTTCAGATAGATTAAGCTTTGTTTATTCCTGTTATAGATGTATGCAATTCAAATTCCAGTTTTGTTTATTAGTCCGCAATGATTTTCTTATTTCCATGTAGTTGTATTTATTTATTTTACTATTGAATATGATTATTAATTAGGTTTAAATTGTGTCTTCATGCATCTTGTTTTCATATGCACAAAATCAACTGATGATTAAATCATTTAGGTCTATTTTTATTATTTTCGGTATCCAATATTTCATTCAGACTGTGTGTCTGTACTGCCATTCAGATCTTCTTTCTAGATTGCTATCTAGTCTTCCATCCGACCTTTAGTGTTCTTAGTTTATTTTTAAATCTGTTTTCCAGTTCTATTTCTTTGTTTTTTTTATTATGCCTTGATTAGAGTCATTAGGTAATAATTATATCTTTGTTTTGAACCATAGATTAGATTGTTTTAAAGTACTTAGTAAGCTTTATTTTTAATCTTCTCTTTCTAACTCATGCTTTGAATTATGCATTGTGATTTTGTTCTTTTTAATTTCCGATTTTCTTCTATAATACTGTTGTAATGTTTCGAAATTATGTTTGATTTATTTCGTTGTATTTGGATTTGTAGGGTTAAAGGTGTGAATTAATAGTACACTAGTATTTTATCAATCTTAGTAAGACTTATTTCTTTCACTTTGTGACTATTTGAAAAGACTTGTAGAAAAGAACTCAAAATTATCTTTATTAAGTTTTTTACTTTCTTTTCTTTAATTATCTTTATTTAGTTTTCTACTTGCTTTTCTTTATTCAATTTCTCATTTACTTATTCGTTAAGCCTTTCTTGAACTCCAGTTTTTAAGTAGTTGTTGATAATACATTTTTAGTCAAAAATTATTTGTTTATGGATTATCTAGTTGTTGTGATTATATTTTCAAATATGTATTTTCTGTGAATAGTTAGCCCTTGAAGTTATTTAATGAGTTTTGTTATATTTCCATTTGTTAGTTAAAACAACATAGTTTGATATTGTCCTAGTCTGATGTTTTGTCTTAGTTCAACCATATTACTAATTTACGAATTTGACTCGGTTTTTCATTTTGAAGGTTTTTCAATCTTTTGTTTATTAAAGTATTTCTACAACGCCCTAGGAACCCCTCTACCTTTGCATATATTTTGTAGCAACTCGAAGTCTACCAACCCCGGTTGATGATTAAATATTAGGTGTATTCAAGATAGTAGAACACATCCAAACATTTTGGTATTAATTTAAGTCAAGATTGCACCCAACATTTTTGGCGTCGTTGCCGGGGAGTTGTCCAGTAAGGTAGAAAAAATAGAATTTGCTTATGAATTTTAGTGATAGGTTGGTGGCAAGGGAGTGGTAAAACAAGAGGTAAGACCCTGCGCATCTGTTATAACACGTGCCCCCAAACCCAGCAATAGCAGTAGTCTAGGTTTTCTTTTAGTTTAGTTTTTCATGTACAAAGTCTAGATATGTAAGGATAGATAGGTTGTCTTTACATTACGCAACAAGGGGAAGGGGGAATGGTAAGATGCAAAGACGAACTCACTACGAAATTTCCATAGTGTGACATCCTGATGCATCCACTTCAGTGGGTCTCCCCAAAGCCTTGTTGTTATTTTTCGCACAAGTATGTCTAATTTTACGCAAAGTTTGATTTATTTCCCTTAAGCATGCTTTTCTTTTTGTAAACATATATAGTTGATTTTTTTCCATAATTTTAATTTGATGTATGTATTCCTTTAGGTAATTTAATTTTTACTTGTATGCGGGTGTATACGACTTATTTTACAATAAAAATCACTTAGTGGTGTTGTAAGTGCCACCCATCCTACTAACAAATTGACAGGAACATTTAAAAGGGGAGCTTTAAGATAGTATATCAAAAAAAAAAACTATTTATATTGTGGGAATATATGGTTGGAGAGAAGGATGAATTGGTTGTTACCTTTGAATTCCTTATTAGAGATCCAGAAGGAGTAACACAAATATAGTACGTTCCCCCATCCATTTTTCCAAGTTTTTATGGACTAGAGAATGAAGACCCTGATGAATTCCTCTTTCAGTTGGAAATGCTTTGTAGAGCATATAATGTTCAAAGTCTAAATTTTTTCCCTCTTACTTTGAAAGGAGCATCCCTCCGATGGTTCATGAGCTTAGGTGGTAATTGCATTAAAACTTGGTGTTAGCGCCCTTTATGTTGAACAATTGAAAAAGATATGATCAAGAAATGATAAAGGCATATATTAAAAATTGGTAGAAGGTTAGTATTCATGAGTCTTTATTAAAATGCGCACTTTTATTAATTTACTGCACAATTGGAGGGCGTAGATTTGTGATTGTGCAGATCTACAGTTGCAAATTGATCCACTGAAAAAAGTTACACGAGAAATAAATTTTGATGGAGAAGCAGAATGGGTTAACAAGATAGAAAGATCGATGGCCAAGAGATAAAGCAAATTAAATCTATGGTCATAAGGTAATCCGCGATGTGAAGATGCAAGGTTGAACAAGGAGATAGGCTGGTGGATTGTGTAGAATGGATTTGATCCAATGGTTCAAATAAGAGATGTAATCTTATCAACGGTTATAGTCTAATCCAGAGCTCAAACTTGTGAGATAATTAAAATGGACGAGCGGTAGCGAAATTCAAACTGCTTTCCATGTGGCATTTTATAGTGAGTTCCGCTGAGGAAAGTGGTAAAGGAGAAACAACTTGTTGGGGGTCCTAGAATCATTATTCATTGTATAAAAGGTGAGTTGACCAAGGTAAAGTTATTTTGTTTGCACGATGCCGGTGAAAAGAAGAAGGGACAGTGCGCCATCTTTTTTCGAAAGTCACTTTTACATATCTGACAATTACCAGGTAAGCCTCAAAACCCTGAGACTCTTGTTGAAGACTTATTGTCGTTGTTTTATTATGGAGAAGGAGCAAAGTTCAAGGATATTGTGAAGGGTTCTGGATGAGAGAGAATAAGCGGTTATTGATAGAGAAAGGAATGTGTTTGACCCTATTCTGTCAGTATGCAATGTATCAATCTCAAAAGAACGTTTATGGCAGTATAAGTCATAGGGAAATGATATCCTAAATGTCTGCAATTCCTTTCTGTATTACTTTGTTGTTGAACAAACCCTACCTTTCCTTGAATTCGTCAAGTGGTGTGCAAATAGTTATTCATCTTCTGAAAGAGTTATTATGAGTCATGCAACTTCAAAAATCCTCTATAGAATTGACGTGAAATTTGTTTGCGGGATGTTAAGTCTGCCTAATAGTTTTCCTGTAAACCCTGAATCCTTCAATGAGCAAGTCCTGATTGAATTGTATAAAAATTGCAAAACTAAAGTCAGATGTCAGTTCTTATCCAGTATTTTAAAATTTGGCCAATCGTTAGAGGGTTTAATTCTGCCATACAATGTCAATATTTTCAAAGATGAAGTTCAATTGGTCATGTCAATTGTTAGTCAGGTTTTGGGTCTGGATAATGATAAGCATGTCAACGAAGTCATTTTGGGTTTTTTTCTAAGTATAGGTTCGACTAAACATGAATCCAATTCAGTCCGTTGTTTCAATCTTGATGAGTATTTAGCCGAAGTGATCCATACCCAATTAGTTGAATTTCCTAAAGTTAGGTTCTTCATGTACCAATAATATTTGTTGAACATGTTATTATGTTCAAATGTGTCAGAGTTAGAGTTCTTATCTACCATGTTTTCTCTAGACCTTTCAAAACAGATCAACATGTTCGAGTTCGTGAATACGATTATGGCTGAAATATAAAAAATGCTTTTTGATGATATCTTACCTAGGGTATCGAAAGAAATGAGAATTATGTTGCAATATTCTTCAGAAGACAAAACGAGAGATTGGTTTTTGCACAAAGAATTTACTATTCTTAGAGTGTTTGGGTTCACTGGAGAACAATACAGGTTACCTGCTTTCTTGACGCCAAGAATATTTGCATTAGAGTTCATGAGACAAAGGTTGTATGCAAAAGAGGAACATTTTGGAGCATTTAAAAAATCTTCTGATATTAAATTCCCTCTCAAAGTCAGTCCTTTCATTTTTAAGAATAAAAGCGCTCTGTTAGTGATTGAGAAATTATTAGAAGTTATGGATTTTCAAACAGAGGAAAAAGTGAATTATGACCCACACCAGATTATTTCTTAGAGAAGGAAACTGAACAAAAACAAGCCATTCGATCATCAAATTGTTGAGGAATTAGACAAAATGGAAAATCTGTCTAATTTTGAAGAAAATATAGAAGCTAATGAAGATAAGAGGGACAAATTGGTTGTAGCAGTTCAAACGTCTATTAATTCTAGTGTTATGAATAAAAGGACTCTTTCTGAAGCGGATGGCATGGACGTAGATGAAGAGATTTCTAATAAAAATATCAAAACGCATCCTCAAGATGAGCTAACTATTTCAGAAGAAGTATTTTCAGAAGATTTAAAGAAAATGGTTATGTTTCAAAAAAATTCTGTGCAAATGCATCAATATTCTTTTGGAGATGAAAGTAAAACAAAGTCTAGTTCTCGTTACAAATCTAGGACGGAGTTGATGTTGAATTATGCTGATAAAGAAATGCAGTCATTGGAGGAAACTAAGAATCTGCTTCCCCGAGTTAGGAAATTAATCAATCAAAAAACTTCATTGATTTCTACTTGAGATGCAAAGAGGAATACCCTAAATTTTGATGTGGTAAGTGATAAGAAGGTGTCTGAGATGGAGGTGAAGCTGGATAAAATTAGTGGTCCTGATAAAATACAGATCCACAAACAAACCGGAGATGTCATTTATTCCGATTTGTTACATGCAACTGTGAAAATTACTAAATTGCATTCTCTTGTAGATAAAATGGAAATTCAATTAAAACATGAGAAAGTTGAAAATAAAGCCAATTTGATTCAGATAAAAAAGTTATAGGGAGATATCATAAGCTTAGGGACTGAACCAAATAATATGCAAGCGACAAAGAAGCTTCTGGAACAGAAAGATAATACCATTCAAGTGTTGAAAAAGAAGCTTAAGGTCCCTAACACTGAACATGTTCAATCTTCAGAATTGTTTCCATTACAGGAAGAAAAAGAGAAAGTCTACCAGGAAATGATGGATGATAAAGGAAAATTATTGAATATGCACGAGGAGAAAGACAAGTGGGAAACAGAAAAGGCTGAGTTGATAGTTCAGATTGCAAAGTTGAAAAAAGATCAAAATGATGAAAAAGAGGTTATGGAGGAATTGATGAATAAACCTTTTGTTGATACTGATGAACCCCTTGTTAATGTTGAAAAACCATTAAATGAATTTTCTGCAGATGCTTTATTAGTTCCCATGTCTCGGGTGAGTTTGAAAGAAGTGTAAATTAAAGAATTAAAGGATGAGAATGAAAATATCAAGTCATAATTGGCTAAAAGTATTGAAGAGAAAAATGAAGCATGGAATGAGAAAAGCCAATTACAGAAAAAATTCAATGAATTAAAAGAGAGAAATACAGGAAAAGCTCCTTTACAGGGAGCTAAACATTTGATCTAGGATACTTGTCTGTAGAAATCACTAAATTCAGACATTATTTAATTTTTATCGATGATTAAAGTGCACTGGTAAATTTGGATGCTCAAAGATTGAAATTAGCAAATGAAACTATGGAAAAGAAACCTCTGAATACTGCTCATAATGCTGTGAATTTCTTGAATTCTATGACATATCAAAATCTGCAGGATATTGGGATCAAAGACAGGGTAGTAATTTTGTTATGGGCGAAGAAGTTTATCAATAAACATCAACTTATGAAAGTTGTGCAGGATAAAGTGAATCAGATGTCTTCTCAAATCAAGGATTTCAGGGTGGCTTATAAAGATTTATTTGATGATGGTCTCCCTTCTTGGGATGACGAAGGACGATTATTTTCCAAGGAACAATATCATAGCCTATTGGTACAAAATCACATGGATCATTCTAAATTTAAAGATTTAGTCAAAGGATTAACAGGAAAGGTCATTGTTGAAAAGTTAACAGAATACTTTGAAATATTGGACAGGTTTTTAATTATTAAAAAAGGATTACCAGTTGTGTCTTATGAATCTTATGTGGATTTGGAGGTGTCAATAAGAGAGATGACATAGTACGACACTCCAAATATAGTACAGTGGAAAATCGTGGAGAAATTTGGGAAAACCAAATACATATTACATTCATGAAAACAGGTGTTTCAGTTTCGGGAAGCTGTTTGTTCGTGATGCCTTACAGTTATGGATTTTGCTATAATCAAGCAATCTGTTATTTCAATCAAAGCATGTAATTATTATTCCTAGTTATTATGGAAATGGTTACAAGAACTTATGATTAACATATTAGTTGTTTACTGATGTTCTTGGAAAAAACTATTTTGTATATATTTGAATTTTATTGATGTATGAAGGGTTGGAACCCGTAAGATTGGACTGATGTTTTGTGAGAACCTTTTTGAATAAAATTACAGATCCGAATGCTAGCTGATCTTCAAAGATTCATGTGTTGTTTATGTTATATTCTGTGCTTTGTTTCCCTTGTGAATGTTTTCTAAGTGTTTACCTTCCATTTTGTTTTCTTTCATGTCTAAACGCAGTGTTTAATAGTTTCAGAATTCATACATGTATGCTCTGGCTATTGTTTCATATATTCACAAACATTTCTTCTAAAGTTGATATGGAATTCATCTTGTGATGCTCTATATTGATGGATTGTTCATGTTTCTTTCTTATCGCTTGAAAATCAATGAATGGCTGTAGCTGAATAATTATCTTTCCTTTGTTGAAATTTTGAGTAGGCAGCTTTGCATTATATTCATCTATTTTAAATCCATAGCCCAATGGTTATATGTTTTGTTTCAACCATCTGCATAACTTAAATACTGTTGACTCATATATCTGGCCTTGTTAAAACTTTATCTGAGAGATCCCTCTCTGGAAAGAAAAGCCAGTTTCTTTCTAAAAGTGATTTTTGTTGTTACCTTGAGATTTCCTTTCACAAAATTCGGTATATTTTGAGTGATAACAAATTGGCGCCCTTGTCGGGAAACAAAGGTGCAAATCAGCCCTAGGAGGAATGACAAAGTTTATAACAGATCAAGAAAAAGATTTCTGCGGGCAAATAGAAATTTTTGTGAGTGATGAAGGTTGTACATTTGCCATGGCGATTCCAGTTTAAATTATTTCAAGATTTCAAAAGACATCCTGGCTTCAAAAAGACATACACGAGGTAATTCTAATACTGAATTTTTACGAATTCTGGAAGATCCAGAAAAATTATTTAGAAAAAGAGACAAAGAAAAAATAGATATTTCTTTGTTTGGTGCATCGTCTTCTCAAGATTTTCCTAGCACCCTTGATCAAGAATGGGAAATTAATATTGAAAAGGGTCTGTTGAAATCTAAATCTGAATCTAATCTTAAAAATATTGAATTCAATCCTCGTAGATTAGAATCCTATTTACTTGATTCTCTTTGGAGAGATCTTCAACGGTCTGCGAAGGTTGAAGAAAGACCTATTGTTCAAACCATTCAAAACTCCTCAGTTCATCCAAATCCACCTAGACCCATGGCATCCATATTTTCTCCTTTACATCTACCAGTTGTATTGCATGACCTTCCCCAAAATTATTCCCAGAGAATTTCCTTATTTGATGGAGAGGGAGGTATAACAACAAAATAACATGTGGAAAAATTTGAAGATTTTATTGACTTGGAGGAAGTTGATTATGTAGATGTTAAAATGAGGTTGTTTGCTCAAAGCCTATCAGGGGAAGCAAAGAAATGGTTTAAATATTTGCCAGCTGCATCCATTCTAACATTTCAAGCTTTTCAAAATGCATTTCTAGAAAGGTGGGATGATAAACAAATCCCTTTACAGCTTATGTCGCAATACAATAATCTTAAGAAAGGAGGTTTTGAATCTATTCATGAATTTTCAAGCAGGTTTATAAGAGTTTATAATTCCATTCCAGATGATATAAATCCTTTTGCAGCTGCTGCTAAACTTCATTATGCTGAGGCCTTTGAAAATGACTTTGCATTTTCATTAAAGGAGAGAAATTCAATGAGTCTTGCTTCTATGTTCACAGATACTTTAGAAGTGGAAGCAAATATGATGGCGAGTGGAAAGATAAAACAAAGGGATATTGATAGGAGGAAAAAATTAGTGAAGAAAATATGCCTTCTACTTCTTCTTCTGCCAATGATATTAAATTTGAAATGATGTTAAAAACAATGGAGAAGTTAATGGATAGATTGACTATGGAAAATCGATCATTTAATAGAGAACAGGCTGAGCCTCAAATCAGAAATCCAAATTTTAGAAGGCCAAATCCTCCTATGCCTTCACAAAATAGGCAGAGAGATATGAGAAATCCAAGGAATCAAGAAGAACAACATATTCGACCACCTTTCCCTGAGAATTATGTTGCAGATGAAGAAGAGCCCGCTGAAAATGAAATTCATCTTTTCGGGGAATTAGATTCTGAGATATACCTCACTGAAGAAGAGCATCATATGTTTGCACAGGAAGATGGTAATAATGATTTTGAGAAGGAATCAGATCAGTATCAGAGGGGTTATTTGCATGCTATGGATGATGTACAAAGGAAGATTAGGTTGAGAAACAGAGATGTTGTTGTAAATAAAGGGAGGCCAAATTCAAACCAGCCTTCCACTAGTTCATTAAATATAGAGAAAGGAAATGAAATACAAAAAGATCTTGTTGTGAATAAAGAAGTTGAGAATAAAACAGAAAATACAAAAGAAATGAAACAAATGGCACCAGCGGATGTAGAGAAAGTTACTTCTATCTTCAATCTGCAGAATGAACTTTCAAAATTGAATATTTATGTTCCTTTTAATGAGTTGTTGAGGAATAATGAATACAGGGATACGATAACAAGAATGGTTAAAGGTCAAGGAGAGTTTCAATCAAACATTTTAGAATTGACAGATGATAATCCTTCTATTTCATTTGGGCCAAAGGTTGAAAGTATAGATGATGAAGAGGTTCCTCCATTTTATTTGAGTTTGAATGTGCATGATATGGTTGTACATAATGCCATCTTAGACTCAGGTGCATCACATAATTTAATGCCTAAAGGAGTGGTGGAAAGTTTTGGGATAGAAATTACGAGGCCATATAAATATTTGTATTCCTTTGATTCTAAGAGGGTGAAATGTCTTGGTTTGATTAAAGATATGGTGGTATCCTTAAATAAATTGCCAGCCAAAACAGTAGTGATGGATGTTGTAGTAGCAGACATTCCACCAAAAATTGGAATATTTTTATCAAGATCTTGGACTTCAAAGTTAAAGGGTATTTTACAAATGGACATGTCATACGCCACTATTCCTGTCCAAAATGGGAGTAGGAGGTTATACAGTGAGAATAGAACTCCTTATGTAGTAATCAGCCAAGATAGACCTAATATTCATCATATATATGCTGTTGATACTGATTTGGGCTCCTCTATTTTCTTTAATGATACTGTCCCATGTGATCTAGAATCTACATTGCAAACTAAATCTGAAAAGAATGAAGAAGGATTAAAGGAGCAAGATGTTTTGGAAAAGAAACCGAAAAGAGATGGATTGTGGACCATGTAATTTGATGGGTCTTTGGAAAAAGTTGGTGTTGGTGCTGGTGTATACATAATTTCTCATATCAGGGATTTTAAAGCTTTATCATATAAACTAACATTTGAATGCACAAATAATGTAGCTGAGTATGAAGCTTTATTACTTGGGCTGCATGCATTGAAATATTTGGGAGCACAAAGGATACGAGTTCTAGGAGATTCAGAGCTTGTAATAAACCAGGTGAATTACAGTTATCAAACCAGACATCCCCGGATGAGGGCTTATAGAAATGAAGTATGGGACATGTTTGGTAACTATTTTACAGAACATACAATTAAGGTAGTTCCTAGATATGAAAACACAGTAGTTAATTCTTTAGCAGTTGCTGCTGGTAAATTTAAAACTCCAAGTGCTGGTCAAAGAGAATACCAAGTGGATATTGTAAATAGACCGTCCATGCCTGATAATTCTAAATATTGGCAGGTATTTGAAGATGATATGCAAATAAAAATATTTTTAGAATTATCTGGAGAATTTGTGAATACTCGCCCGCATGGGTGTAGACTGACTGGAAAGTGCCGTGTAAATGAAGGAATGTTGTAAAGGAGGTCTCAAGTTCAAATCTCACCCAGGTTTATCCATGCCCCATGCTTGCGGGCTGTGTGTACGCACCTGGGGTTATAGTGACAGCCGACGGGAATGGACCCCGTGTCACGTGAGTACTAGAACCGCCCAGTTACCGATTCCCCCAGTACAAAAAAAATAAAATAAAAAATTTGTGAATACTCATATTGATGGCGAAAATGATAATTGTGAAAATTTCCAAGATGCTGAAGAAAGTGAATAAGAAATGATTAATACTGAAAAGTTAAAAGGAACTCTAGGAGGAAAGGATATTATTCAATTAAAAAGTAATTTTATTCCAAGAGTTTTAATTCCTTTAGAGAAGATTTTTGATCAAAATGATACAAAATATCCAAAAGTGAAACCTGCTAACAATGCTATTGAGGATAAAAATATTGGTACGGAAGAAAGTCCAAAGATTGTGAAGCTGTCTAAAAATCTGTCTGCCAAAGAAAAGGAAGAGTACGTGAACTTGATGAAGAAATATACAGATGTATTCGCTTGGAGTTATGAGGATCTCAAGGAATATGATACTTCAATAATACAACATACTATTCCAATCAAACCTGGAGAAAAACCTTTCAGATAGAAACTCAGAAGGATAAATCCAAAGTTGTTGCTAGTTATTGAGAAAGAGATAAAAAAATTGTTTGACGCCAAAATTATTGTGACTTTCAGATTCTCAAGGTGGGTTGCTGATTTGGTTCCTGTCAGAAAGAAAAACAGAGAAATAAGGCTTTGTATAGATTTCAGAAATTTGAATAAAGTCTCAATGAAAAATAATTATCCCTTGCCAAAGATGGATCATATTTTGCAGAAGGTGGTCGAAGCAGAAAGAATTTCAACTATGGATGGTTTTTTAGGATACAATCAGATCAAAGTGTTACCTGAAGATCAATAAAAGACTGCTTTTACCACACCATGGGGCACTTTTATGTATGCGAAGATGCTTTTTGGTTTGATGAATACAAGGGCTACCTTCCAACGTGCCATGGATATTGTTTTTGTAGGAGAAATAGGTAAATTTGTGGTAATTTATATGGATGATATCACAGTATATTCAAGATCTGATAGGGAGCATATTCACCATTTGGAAAAAGTTTTTATAAAATGCAGAAAATTTAGTATATCATTGAATCCAAAAAAATCCAATTTCGCATTAGAGGAAGGGAAGTAATTGGGTCACATCATTTCAAAGGATGGAATAAAGATTGATCCTGATAGAGTTAGTGCAATTTTGAAGGTAGGAGAACCAAGAAGCAAAAAAGAAATACAATCGTTCCTGGGGCAGGTAAATTTCTTGAGAAGGTTTATTCCCAGTTTTGCTGAGATATTAATGAATATCACAAATATGTTGAGAAAGGGTCATGAAATAAAGTGGATAGCAAAGGATAAGAAATCTTTTAAAGAAATAAAACAATCCATTTCAAAAGCTCATGTGCTGGTGAGTCCAAACTTCAATAAAGATCTCTTAATATTTTCATATGCTTCAGAACATACTACTACTGCAGTCTTGTTACAGAAGAATAACTAAAATATGGAGCAACCTATAGCATTTTTCAGTAAGATGTTGAGAGATGGGGAATTAAAATATGATAGTATGGAGAAACAAGCATGCGCTTTGGTTAAGGCCTTAAAATATTTTAGGGTGTATATTCTTCATTCACATATAATTGCTAATGTTCCAACTAGTGCAGTAAAAGTAATTCTTACACAGCCTGATCTAGAAGGAAGAAGAGCAAAATGGATAGCAACATTATTGGAGTATGATATAGAAATTAGGCCTACCAAGTTGATTAAAGGGAAAGGACTCGCAAATATGTTGACGGATTCAAATTGTGAATCTTTACAGCCTAATTTATTACTCAAACAATTTCATCAGTTGGACACAGGGGTGGAGGTGATGATTGATTTCACTACATCTTCATGGTATTCTGATATAGTTCATGTTCTTCAAAATTTACAATCTCGTGTAGGATTAAGTAAAACTAGAGCAAGATCTGTGAAGTTGAAAGCTGCTAAATTCTGTATTTTAAATCAGTATCTTTATTGGAATGATCATGGAGATGTGTTACTTAATTTCCTTTTGGAAAATGAAGCCCAGCAAACGATGAAGGAATTTCATAAAGGAGACTGTGGGGACATCACTCTTGGAAAGTGATAGCAAACAAAATTTTGAGAGCTGGTTTTTATTAGCCATCATTGTTTTCGGATGTGTACAAAGAAACTAGTACATGTCACCAATGCCAGATTTTTGATGGTAAGAGAAAGGTGATTCCACTTCCTCTTAATCCAATAACAGTAGAAGCTCCTTTTCAGCAGTGGGGTTTGGATTTTATTGGAGAAATAAACCTAAATTCTTCAGGACAACATAAATGGATTTTAACAACTACAGACTATTTCACGAAGTGGATTGAAGCAATACCTACCAGGAGAGCTACTAAGACAGTGATTATGGATTTTCTTGAAGAAAATATATTGGCTAGGTTTGGTTGTCCCAGAAGAATTGTGACTGACAATGCAGCAACTTTTAAGTCCAAAAAGATGATTAATTTTTTTCATCAATATCATATCAGTCTAAATCATTCAACTACTTGCCATCCACAGGGAAACGAACTGGTGAAGTCTTCTAATAAGAGTTTGGTAAGAATTATTAAGAAGTTTTTAGAAGATAACAAAAGAGCTTGGCACACCAAGCTTAAGTATGCTTTGTGGGCTGATAGAATTAACACTAAAAGGGCAATTGGAATGTCTCATTTTCAATTGGTATATGGAACCGAAGTCATTTTTCCAGCATTGTTGGGTGTACCAGTTATGAAATATTTTCAGGAACAGCAAGATGAACCGAACCATATCAGAGAAGAATAAACCAAATTATGGAATTGGAGGAGCAAAGAAATAAAGCATATGATAAAGTGCAGATACATCAAGAAAAATGAAAAATACCTTTAATAGAAGGGTGAAAGAAGAATAGTTCCAAATTGATGACTTGGTATTAAAATGGGATGCTCCTAGGGAAGACAAGCATGGAAAATTTAACCACATGTGGGTAGGTCCTTATGTTATTGTAGGTCACAGAGGGGAAAATGCATTCATTCTGGAATATCCAAATGGGGTTTTGCTAGATAGTGGTCCTGTTAATGAAAGGTAAAATTTGTACCATAGTTTGTAAATATTTATTTTCTTAAAAGCAGTACAGATGGCGAACCAAATATATTTGAAGCTCGGAGTGAAGGCCCTAAGATTTTGGAGGGTAGCCATTTTCTTTATTTAGAAAAAATATATATTTGAAAAAATAAAAGTTTGGAGGTTTGGATACAAAAGTTAGAAGCAAGCACCTGGTCTACGATTTCTTTGATACCTCACAGGGAGTATATCATCCCCAGTTGGAGCCAGTTGTTAGCACCCTTTATGTTGAACAATTGAAAAAGATATGATCAAGAAATGATAAAGGAATATATTAAAAATTCGTAAAAGGTTAGTATTCATGAGTCTTTATTAAAATGTGCACTTTGATTAATTTACTGCACAATTAGAGGGTGTAGATTTGTGATTGTGCAAATCTATGGTTGCAAATTGATCCGCTGAAAAAAGTTACACAAGAAATAAGTTTTGACGGAGAAGCGGAATGGGTTAACAAGATAGCAAGATCGATGGCCAAGATATAAAGAAAATTAAATCTATGGTCATAAGGTAATCCGCGATGTGAAGATGCAAGATTGAACGAGAAGATAGGTCCGCGGATTGCGTAGAATGGATTTGATCCAACGGTTCAAATAAGAGATGTAATCATATCAATGGTTATAGTCTAATCCGAAGCTCAAACTTGTGAGATAATTAAAATGGACGAGCAGTAGCAGAATTCAAACCACTTTCCCCGTGGCATATTTTAGTGAGTTCCGCTGAGGAAAGTGGTAAAGGAGAAACAACTTGTTGGCGGTCCTGGAATCATTATTCGTTGTATAAAAGGTGAGTTGACCAAGGTAAAGTTATTTTGTTTGCACGCTTCCAGTGAAAACAAGAAGGGACAGTGCGCCATATTTTTTCGAAAGTCAACTTTTACATATCTGACAGTTACCAGGTAAGCCTCAAAACCCCGAGACTCTTGTTGAAGACTTATTGTCTTTGTTTTATTATAGAGAAGGAGAAGAGTTCAAGGATATTCTGCAGGGTTCTGGATGAGAGAGAAGAAGTGGTTATTGATAGAGAAAGGAATGTGTTTGACCCTATTATGTCAGTATGCAGTGTATCAGTCTCAAAAGAACGTTTATGGTAGTATAAGGCACAGGGAAATGATATCCTAAATGTACAATTCCTTTATGTATTACTTTGTTTTCGAACAAACCCTACCTTTCCCTGAATTCAACGAGTGGTGTGCAAATAGTTATTCGTCTTCTGAAAGAGTTATTATGAGTCATACAACTTCAAAAATCCTCTGTAGAATTGATGCAAAATCTGTTCGCGGGATGTTAAGTCTTCCTGATAGTTTTCCTATAAACCCTGAATCCTTCAATGAGCAAGTCCTGATTGAATTGTATAAAAATTTCAAAACTAAAGTCAGATGTCAGTTCTTATCCAGTATTTTAAAAGTTGGTCAGTCGTTAGAGGGTTTATTTCTGCCATACAATGTCAATATTTTCAAAGATGAAGTCCAATTGGCCATGTCAATTATTAGTCAGGTTTTGGGTCTGGATGATGGTAAGCATGTCAATGAAGTCATTTTGGGTTTTTTGCTAAGTATAGGTTTGACTGACCATGAATCCAATTCAGTCCATTGTTTCAATCTTGATGAGTATTTAGCCAAAGTGATCCATACCCAATTAGTTGAATTTCCTAAAGTTAGGTTCTTCAGGTACTAGTCATATTTGTTGAACATGTTATTGTGTTCAAGTGTGTCAGAGTTAGAGTTCTTATCTACCATGTTTTCTCCAGACCTTCCAAAACAGATCAACATGTTCGAGTTCGTGAATACAATTATGGATGAAATATACAAAATGATTTTCGATGATGTCTTACCTAGGGTATTGGAAGACATGAGAATTATGTTGCAATCTTCTTCAGAAGACAAAACAGGAGATTGGTTTTTGCACAAAGAATTTATTCTTCTTAGAGTGTATGGGTTCACTGGAGAACCATACAGGTTACCTGCTTTCTTAATGCCAAGAATATTTGAATTAGAGTTCATGAGACAAAGTTTGTATGCAGAAGAGGAACATTTCGGAGCGTTTAAAAAATCTTCTGATGTTAAATTCCCTCTCAAAGTTGGTCCTTTCATTTTTAAGAATAAAAGCGCTCTGTTAGTGATTGAGAAATTATTAGAAGTTATGGATTTTCAAAAAGAGGAATAGTGAATTATGACCCACACCAGATTATTTCTCAGATAAGGCAACTGGAAAAAAACAAACCATTTAATCATCAAATTGTTGAGGGATTAGACAAAATGGCAAATCTGTCTAATTTTGAAGAAAATACAGAAGCTAATGAAGATAAGAGGGACAAATTGGTTATAGCAGTTCAAATGTCTGTTAATTCCAGTGTTATGAATAAAATGACTCTTTCTGAAGCAGATGGCATGGTCGTAGATGAAGAGATTTTTAATAAAAAGATCTAAATGCATCCTCAGGATGAGCTAACTATTCAGAAGAAGTATTTTCAGAAGATTTAAAGAAAATGGTTCTGTTTTAGAAAAAGTCTATGCAAATGCATCAATATTCTTTTGGAGATGAAAGTAAAACAGAATCCAGTTCTCGTTACAACAATGGCAGATGCAGAGAGGATACAGACCTCATATGTGGCAGAGTCTAGACATATGGGAAAACCTCATTTCAGCTAAAGTAGTGGAACCCCTTGTTCGATGCGAAAACAGAGCAACCGGATACAATACCAGTCTAGGTTCGCCTGCCACAACTACCATTGGAATTCTGGAACCCGGCCTGGCTTAGTGAAATCGGGAATGAGATGGGGACTTTCATTGAAGCTGACCTCTCATTTCAGTAGACGAATATCAAAAAGGTAGCCAGGATCCTGGTCTCTTTGAACATTAGAACCAGTCTTCCAGAAGCCTTTAATTTTATATGGAAAAACAAACAAAAAAAACAGTTATTGGACTATGAAGGGCTCTCGTTTCGATGCCACAAATGTCATGAAACAATACATTTGGCAAGCAGTTGCCAAAACTTTGTTCCCTCAAAAACTAGAAGAAGGAGGTGGGTTAGGTGAATAGAGGCCCCGAGCTCCAAAGAAACTGATCCGAACACAACTTCAGACAAAAATCCTCTCAGGTGGGAGGGCACAGAACAACCATTGGATCAACCAGAAAGAGCGGGAGCAGTAGTAGCAGAAGGGCCTCCTAAACAGATGGAACATCGTTCGATCGCATATCCCCCATCGGGTATGAACACTTCTTGCCTTACCAATCAATTGAATGATTTATCATTGAATGAGGAAAAATCTTTGCCTACCCCTATCACAAACAGTCCCCCTCCCCCAAAAAATGGCACCTCCTCCCCCGCATTCAAAAGTACCTCCAATTCAAACCAGGTAGCCTCCCCTTCCACCATAAAAAATTACTCGCCCACTTAGTCCTCCTATATCTGTTTCCACCTCCGTTCAAGGGATGCTCCAATCCCTCAAAAACCAAAAATCCCTACAAAAGGACTAGGGGTAAATACGAGGATCGCATCCAAAGGGAAAGGGAGAGGAAGACCATATCACCTCTCTATGGCCCAGAGCATGGTGCTCAGGGATCAGGCAAGTGGCAGACAAACAACCATTTTTGGGGCACTTAGAGCGATGCAAACCCCAGATGGGGTGGCCAAATGAAATTTGTCTCCCTAAACTATAGGGGTTTGGCAAGCACCTAGAAAAACATTGCCCTAAAAAGGATGATGGAGGTTCTATCACCAGAAGTCATCCTTCCACAAGAAACAATGGGTCAAGAGCTGGAAGTTGAAACTAGTTTAACATCACTTCTTCCGCAATACTCTTTCACAACGCAAAGTGTCATCGGCCACTCTGGAGGTCTAGCAAATGGATGGAAGAAAACAAGCATTTGATGCACAAACTCAGGAGGTGCATGCTTATATCTAAATCAAAGTCATTTTTTTCAAATTTCTTTGGTCCTGAGAACTGGAACCAACAGCTATGCAGAACTCATGACATTGAAATTACTTCTCTGTTTTGCAAATGAAAGAAATTGCAGATAGTTACAAGTATATGGTGACTGAATGGTGGTTATAAAGTGGATGGATAAGATACAGAAATGTAGAAATGCTTCTCTAGATCCATTATTTGAAGAGACAACCCATTCTCTCTGATTCTTTGAATCAATCTCTTTCACTCATGTTTACAGGGAGCGAAATAAGGAGGCAGACAGGCTCTCAAAGAAGGGTCTGACATTGCAATGGGGTGAATGGAAAATTTTGGAAACACAGGACTCCAAGGCCACAGAATATCCACACAGGCCTTTTATAAATCCATCACTCTAAAACTTTTTGTAAATTTGAAATATATTTTTGAAAGCATAGCACAAAATCATTCTTTTATGAATGGATGCTTTACTGAATTGTTTACTGATTTTTTTTTTCTGCCATTGACTAAATTAATGTTTTAATGAATGAGTTAATGAATGGTTTTTTCAGCTGTTGAATGATTGAATGTTTTAAAGAATGATTTAATGAAAGCATTTTTCAACTATTGAGTGAAATAATTTGCATTGTAGATGCATTGTTATTTGCTTAGTAAAATAGTGAAATAAATTGTTATTTGCAAGTATAGGCATTGGGTTTGGGGAGTTGAGAGTGATGTGAGGGGGGGGAGGGGCCATAAGAGCTTCCACCTTCACGTGGTTGGTCCTGTTTAGTAGAGAATATTAAATTATTCTCGAAACAGAGAGGAGCTCAATGAATGGTAAGGTAGAATACATTAAAAAACATCTATTTCTATATTTTTACTGTGTAATTTTCACTAGTGCTATTTGACTCCTCCATTGGAACTTGTTACATATAGCGTTGAGAAACATTTTCATAGTTAAGAGGCAAGAAATGGAATTTTGATTGGATCGATGGCCTTATATACATAGTATTTTTGGTTATCCATGTTTTATCAGGTGATATATTCTTAACAATTAATTTACTTGAATAGTTGAATAGTATTGTAATTTACATTGTAATAGAATTGTATTTATTTAGTTGGTTTTTTTATTTTCATAAACAAACATAAATATATTTGATGGGTCCTAACATGAAACTATTGCAACATGACAAAAAATGAAGTATGTTGAATGATGTTTTGAAAGGTAAAGCATAATAAGACAGTGTGAAGATCCAGAAATCAAGGTATAAATATGTTTTCTTTTGCTTGATTGAGCTGTGTATTGGGTATTTATGCATGTGCACACACATACATTTAGTTGATGATGATGATTACCATATATAGAGGCAAAAAACAATCACTAGAGGCAAGAATATAGACTGTGTAAATGTTCTACAAGTTAGGCAGGGGTCTTTTGATATCCTTGACATTTCTACGTTGTTAGGTTCATCATTAAACCAAAAAGTTTGGAGCTGTTCCAAAACAAGAAAATTCTACTTTGAAAAATCTATCTGTTGAAACAACCTAACAAGTGTTTATGAAGTGCACAGAGGCACTCGAAACACATTCCTAGTGAGAAAGAAGGTCATAGGGATTTAGTATTTCACATTGTGCACCTCTCCACATATTTGGTTTTTTTATCTAGTTTCTCTTAAAAGATAAATGCTTTCCAAAATGGCTTCAAACTCTTTTTTCAATTTTCAACCACCCTTACCAAATTGCATCCCTAGCTACAAAAATTTTTCCAGATCAATGTTGCAATTTTCATCTTGGGATATATCACTGACGACCTAGATATACACATATTGGAAATATTAGGGAAAATGTCGGGGAAAATATTAGTAGGCATAAACTTGGACCTGAAAAACTCAAAAAATATCAGCAAGCATAATTATGGAACTAAAAAACACAGAAAATACCAAAAACATCAAGAACAATAGAAAACTTTAAAGCTCAATACAGTTTTGGAAATATTGGGAGAAATTGGAGATATTTGCAACATTGTTGTAGACATTGATCTGATGCATCGGCGTGAAATATTTTTCATTGTAGACCTGTGTACATTCTTGGGTGTTAGGTTCAATCCCAATAATACCCACTCTCACAAACTAACAAAAACTTTCATTTAAACTCTACTTCTTGAACCAACTTAACTTAGAGACTACACTCCATGATTTCTTTGCTCCTATTTTTTGAGGTGGAATGTTGGATTCCCCAAAAATTTACTTTGAATAACCTTAAAAAAAATTCCAGTACATTTTAGGTTATGGGATAACGGTGGTATCACATTGGGATAACACCTCTAGTGGGATGCATGAGAACGTCAAAATCCTCCAACAAATCCGTGCAACTGAAAAGTGTAACATTTTTCTTCCTCAATATCTTTTCTGCCAAGTGACTTGTCTTCATTTTTCTATATTTTCATATGATACATACCGATGGATCTCAAGTGAATTGACCCCTAAAATTTGAACGTGGGAACCTAAATTCATTAATACTATTTTTTTGTCATTACAAATTGACATTGAGAACTAGACATGACTTAGAGAAGTGGTGGACTAAATACTGGCCTTGGGATGGAAAACTTGAACTCTAGGATTAAGACTCAGAAAATCAAAACAATAAACAATTCTTGTCACAAGAATTTAGTTGCATATGCATCCATTTATTTAAATATGAGCTCAAAAATTAAAAATATTGGCATGAGTAAAAAATGTCAAAGGAATCTCTTTTTGTCAGCTCAATACTAAGTATGTTGCTAGATTTAGGTGTTTTCAGATTCTGCACAAAAGAACTTTAGGTATATGAGAGAAACCTTATATTTAGTATCCATCATCTTCTACGTGACAGTCACAAATCTAAAATCTTTTCATAAATCCCGAGGATTAGATTCCTCTTCAGGAACCTAACCTTGCATTCATCAAATGCTTATTCATTTTGCGTTGTTAATTAATTGCCATGGTTTGTTGGATTATGGACTCTAATCTAATCCACAGAGTCCTACATTTCCTTATTTTCCTATGTTTAATTTTGTCATGTTTGATCCATTTTGATAAGAAAAGTCCTAACATTTTTTCCATGCGTCACTTCATGTACATGTGAGATCCACTCATTAACTTTTAAATCAATCTTTTCCAACAAGACCATACCCATCATCTATTGTTCCCCTAGATCCTTCACACATTTATGAAGAATGGGAAGCTCACGATCAAACTGGAACTTGTAGAAATATTATTTCAACAGTCTCTATGCCACTGTCCTTGTAATGTATATGATTCAATAGAATATTGTAACTAAGATGGAAGGAACTATTCAAAGGGTCAACATTTCCTTTAACCACTAGTTTTGTAATGGATGTCTCCATTTATTGGATTGGTGAGGTATTCTTCATAGGACAAACTTCATTACTTTCAGTAGGTGATGATAGCATGGTCAAGTGGTGGGATTTCATGATCTAGGTATTGGAGTAATTATGTTTTGTTGATTTCCTTTTGAAATAATTTCTAAATTTTCAACACTGTAGAGCATAGTGCCCACTAGTATTCACAGGTCAATTGATTCCTTTTTTGTGTTTATACATGAAGAGTTACTAAATATAGAAGGGAATAAAGACTATGTTCGTTGTGGTGCATCAATTCTATAGACTGTTGATTTATGGTGTGATTGGGATTTATGGTCATATGCATGTAGCTGGAGTCATTATTTGATTTAGTTTACTTTCTTTACAATTTTTCAAATGGATAGGCATACATGTTCATATGACCAAACAGTACAACTATGTGACTTGTGCAACTCAAAGACTACCTTGTAATTGAAGGTGTTTTTGCCACATAGATGTTTCTTTTTTAATACAAATGATGATTTTTCATTAGCATAAAAAGAAACCATTATATAAGATTTGTTTGGTATATACCTCGCTAGTTTATTTAAGTCTTTTTTTTATATACCTCGCTAGTTTATTTAAGTCTTTTTATATAGTTTCTTTAAGTCTTTTTGGTATATACCTCGCATGAGAGCACTAGAAGGGAAATTATGGCTCTAGGTGCACAATTTGGGAAAGTCAAATAGCATGGGATGGGCTAGTATAGAAGTTTAAGAGCAAGATGCTTCTAGATCACTCAAGACTAATGATATGGAACATGCTAAATTGAATGTCCCAGAGGCTCGGGTTGTTGCATGGGAGGAGGCAGAGTAGGCTAAATACATGGCCATGTGATTCTCTTGTAAGCCTGTGCTTTTAGATTGTAATTCTTTCTCTTTGTATTTTCAACTCCCTTTTATAATGCACACTGTCTGAGTTTAGTTTATGTATACCGGTGACTCGTATAATACCTTCACCAAGATATAGATTGCTTCCTGTGATAATACTCTTGATGCTTTGTGACATAGTTATTTTGGTTTTAACTATTGTACATTTCTCCTTCTGCAGATATAAACGTGGAGAAATCAAAATACAAGCCTAAGAAAGTAATCAAAAAATAAAAGCAGAAGCTGAAATGAAGAGAATAGAGGTATACTCTCCATGCCTCCTAACTTTCATGTATCAGCTTATGAAAACCTTATTTCTTTCACAGTTATAATTGAACATTGTGAATGGTGGAAGATTTCATCCAATATGTAAGAATGGTATTAGTACTAAATCTAGACAGGCTCAATCGATGGCATCCTTTGCAACATGATAGTAGGGTAAGAGAATACTACCAATAAATGACCATAATATAAAAAATATCAATAACCTGACTAGTTGATTTTCCTTACTTATAGTCTCGTCACTTGTGTACATACCTAGACTTGAGCACAATTTCATCCAATAATAATGTTATATAGGGTGCATTGCCTACTTTATCCCACTAAATCATACATATGCTTCAGAGTAAATTCATAGATGGATTCTTTTGTAACGTAATGTTAGGGTAAGAGAATACTATCAATCAACAATTGGTGAGTTCCAGTAACTCCAAATGAATCCATGACCTGAAATTCTATGACTTGGAACAGAATTTTGGTTTACCCATTTGTTTGCTATTGTTTAAGCTTGCATTGGCATGTTCACAAAATCCTTTTCTTAAAGATAAGAGTTTTGGTTTTCGTGGGCATGTTTTTCTTTATGATATGAATTCTTCTACTCTGTTGAAAACCAAGTTCTTTCCAATGGTGCGTTGATTACTAAGTTGGACAAGATATTAAGATGCCCACAAGGGATCCCTGCTCGAATAGAATGAATTTCATCCCTCTGGGCGATTTTGGTAAATAGTTTCCCCGCATACCTTCAGCAACTAAGCCAAATGAAGTGTAGTCTCTGTACTACAGCCCTTCTGAGCAGTAGTGACAATGAATTTTGCTCAGTATCCTACATGCTGTCTGAAGATGAACCTTATACGATTAAATGCCTTGTTTTTTTTTTGAATTTTTGTCTGACTAAATGCCTAGTGTTTCTTTGAGGGTATGTTATCTCTTCACAACAGAACTGGGAAAAACAAAGTTTCAATTTGTTTCATTTCTTATGTTATACAAACGGCCTTAACCCTAGAAATGGTTATGGTTTGTTTGCCCAGATGTATTTCTGTTTGTTTCATGGTAGATCAGAATTGTGTTGTAAAACTTGCAATAGTTCGAGCAAGCCTCAGACTTTACCAAAAAATTACCCTACAGACTTTCCGCACCTAAAGCCAAAGAAAGCCTCTATATGCTGTGCAGCCCCTCAGGGAGAGTATTTAGACTAAAATATAAAATTCTCTGTCACAAATGACAAAGGATCTTGCATATCGCATTAAAATGGTTTCTACAATCCTTTGAAGATAGTTGTTGTCAAATTAAATGACTCACTTTATTGATGGTATACTATTTCTTCACAATATAATTTAATAGGAAGTTTCAAAAAATGATTAAAAATATTTGGAAAGACTTAACCCTATAAAAAAATTTCGTTTGGTTTTCCAAAGTTAAGTATTGAACTATTTCTGTCATAGAAAAGATAGGATCAAAACCCCTGACAGTTACAGTAGGTTAAGTTGCCTATCATGATACACTACTATTTTTCTTTGAAATTTTTGCACTTCCATCCTTAGCTTCACTTAGCGCAATTCGTGTCTTTATTTGAATTTTAACAGAGGTTGTCCATTAATTGTCCTAATTTTTGGTCCTCTTCTATTATTTTCAGGTCACTCGATTGGCAAAATCATGTTGCAAGAACAGAGCAATTAGACAGGGGAAAGCCCCCAAAATGAAACCTACATGCCTTTGGTTGCAAGAAGCAGAATTGACCCTCCTAATCATTTTAAACGATACAAGGGTGGTTACAACATCGAGAACAAGCATTACTGGGGGGTAACTATCATCCATACACTGCTTTGAGTTTTAAGTTTCCCTGCTGGAGTTTGTAAACTGAATATAGGCATCCCCTTAAATTACTGTGTTGTAATCTTTGTATGACAATGCTTGTATGATTGCAGTCAACTGTTTTCACTGGCATATATGGATATGTTGCTGCAGCTGCATGGATCATTGTTGGTCTGGTTTATGGAATTTTCCTTACAGTCAAATATTGTTGCTACAATAAGAAGACGATGAAGGGTCCATATCAGCCTCATTCAAATCGGTACTATGTATGGCCATTCTGGGCTGTCATCCTCCTCACCATAGTTGCCATGTAAGCTTTCCATGTCTAATTTCCCTTAAGCTACTGTCAAAGGCCTTGTCTTTCCCTTAATTCCTTTACTTGATAAAATGTTTGTTGTTTAGTTGAAAGGCTATTCTTTAAATGGAGTTTCAGGACATTAAGATGAGATTGAGGTTTCTGCATTTTTCGACAATAATGTTTTAGGGCTTACAGAGAGTTAAATGTGCATACAATTTTAACATTTTTCTCTTCTTAAAGGATTTGTTTGTGTTTCTTTCACAGAGTTTCACTGCCTTAGAGAAGATTCTGTGTATTACAGCTCTTGTTTATATCAAAATGAGATATATTTATATTTTTAATAAATTTGAAGGGGACAAAGGAGGGTTTACTGCTTTTGTATTTTCTTTTAATGTTTATTCAGAAGTTTAAGGAACATACGAATAGGTTTTTATTGCAGAAGTACTTTTCTCATTTCTAATTACCAGCAATGGAACTGCAGTATTACTTCTGGATTTGTTCTTGCGGGAAACGCCCAGCTCCATACAAGGGAAAAAAGGGTGGAGAAAACTATTGTAGAGGCTGCTCAAAGGGCCACAGACACAATCTATAATGTGACATCTTCTATGAAGACAATGCAAGATCAGTTGCGACCAAGGGTTTGATGTATATTTGTTATTGATTTTGCAAAAATATTGTACCTACCTTTCTTGTATCCATCAGTTTGGCTCTTGTGATTTTTGCAATAGGTAATTATTTTAACTTAAAGTAGTATATTGTCTATCCTATTTTTTAAGATTTCATTCCTCAATATGTTTTAACAGACGGCCCGATTTCAATACAATGTTTCTTCAAGATCCCTTGATAAAAGAAATTAAGGAAGGTGAGCATGACTTGTTATGTAATTCTTCTTTTGCAGTGGTGCCAGAACCAGGAGAAAGAACGTGGTGGGATGAAGATACAATTATTGTGAGTGATGATGAAGAGAGTGTGCATGATTAAGATGATTACAGTTATGATGATAGAGACTCGGGAGCCGACCATAGCGCTAATGCCAAGTCATTCGTTTCCTGGTGCCTCGGTGCAGTTAGATCGATCTCTTCATCCTTGGGAAAATAAGAGCTCTAATAGGGGAATCCTAAGGATACTTTAACATAGAAAGCCATTGTTTGTTTATGAATATTTATATGACTGTTTGCTGCACTTTTATGTTGTGGAAACCTTAGCCTCTTGTCCTGTAAAAGAAAAAAATCCAAACGTTGATCTCTAATTCTTATTGGTTGAATACTAAATTTGGGATATTTTCGATGAATTGATGACTGAGCATTGCAGGTGGATGGATGCCAATCTTTTATGTTTGTACTATTTTTCTATTAGTTGAATTAAAGGCTTTGGAAAGGAAGCAGAGGTGATTCTGAAACTGATCTTTTGTTGTCAATACTTTGAATTTGAAAATGATATTTTGTTGATCTCAATACTTTAATTTGTAATTTATATGGGGTTGAAAATCCTGCAGGCTGTACCTATACCTGCATCGTCCACTATGTTGTTCTTTCAAAACAATTTCCATCCTATCCCATGTAGATTTCTATCAAGAATTCAAAGATATAAGAACACATACACTGATTTATACAGATATATAGAAGGCTTTATACATTGATTTGAGGTGTTCAAAGATTTCAATGGCAAGCGTGAGGATAGTGTTTGGAATCCTTTTGATGATTGCAGCAGCATTTTATGATGTTGTGCAAGGACTGGGAGTGAATTGGGGTACAATTTACACGCACCCACTTCCTCTATACATCGTAGTGCAGCTGCTAAGAGACAATGGTATCAAGAAAGTGAAGTTGTTTGATGCAAATATTGACACCATGAGGGCTCTAACACTCGGCAACCTCAAATTCATGGTGTCCATTCCCAATGAGATGCTCGAGGTGTTGACCCTGGATTCTCAAGTTTCTAACAACTGGGTTGCCAGAAATGTGACCAGATATACTTTTCCTAGCGGGGTTAATATCAAGTAAGACGTCCCATATTTATCATTGAATCTCATTTGTGTTTAATTTTCAGAGCTGTGTTTAGACTGGATTGAACATGTGGGTGTGTAATTGTTGGGCTTGTAAGTAATGGGTCTTGAGTTTTATCCATTAAGGTAATACCATTTCTCAGCTCTGAACTACACATGATTTAGATTTTTGAAGCAGATAGTAAGTACAGTATTAGGAAATATTTGCAAGTATGTGTGTATTTCTAATCTGAACTTGCATCGCCCACTGTACAGTCTTGCATTCTTGTTTTTATTTCAAGTTCTTGAAGCCATTCTTGTATATATTCTGGCCCTTATATGATCCACTTCTGCATTCCAAACACCCTTTCTCTGTGCACGTGTGGCTTCTCCTGAATGTAAAGGTAGTTTTTGATCCCTTGTAAGTAGATTATATCAGTTTTTGGACTGGAAGGTTTTATAGAGCTTACAATATTTAGTTTCATGATACAGTAGTTCGTAACAAAGTTAGAGTGTTAAGAAGCTTCATACATCCAAAGTACGGGGCATATAATATATATAAGCTCAATTGAGTTATACAGTGAAACTACTATCCAAAATATATATATATGGTTGCTGAGTACAAGAAAGATAAAAAAAGAGTTAGTCTAATAAAGTTTTCACGGTAGTCATATAATTTCTTTTGTCAAAATAAATACTTCTTCAGAACATATATATGATTCTAAGTGGAAAGAACGCATTCAGGACTAACTGTCACACGATTTTTCCCTATCAAATTTCAAATCCCCTTATACTTTTTTTTAGGATGTGGAGTAGACTTTTTTTGAAGAATGTGGAAAGCTTATACATCATAGAAATGAGAATTCTAAGTGCAGGATGGAAGATGATGGGTTCTGATCAAATCGGGACTGAGATTGCGTCTTTCTACATTGTTCCTCGATCCCATAAAGATTTTTTGAAATGGACAATTTTGGGACCAAAACTTGCAAAGTAGAAAATTTATTGGGTTGTTGGTTTGCCATTCCACACTTCTGGTCATTGTTCTTGTCACAAGTGTCAAATATTTTATGATTTGTACGTGAACGAGTCTTTATAATTATTTCCAGCGTTGTGGTAATAAGATTATTATTATTGTTTCTAATTTTATTTTTATGATAATGGTATAGTAAAACCTTAATCATACATTTTGGGCATTAAAACTCGATGGTAAACCTAGATTAGCTTAGCTTGCAACATGGCGTTGTTATTGCACCCCTAGGTACAATTTCTAGTTAGTTAAATATGTCTTTCTAATGTTCATTAGTTAATCTTTGGTTTTTTTTTAAATCCATCAACATGCGTCGCTTTTCTGACGTCCTTCTGACACTCCGGTAAACTCATCCGACAGTCGTGGCATGACTCCGACACTTCCACCCGTCGGACGACCGACGGTTCAAATGTTGGACCGCATCGAAAGGCCAACTCTTCTAGTGTCGGATGGCATCGGTTAGCCGACACTTGCTGGATAAAAATACCGATGGCAGCGCCATTCATCCGACACTTATGTTCGTCGTAGTTTCGACGCTTCAAGGGTCGGACGATGTCGGATTTTTGACGGTTTATGCAATTTTGATTGGCACTTTGGAAGGAAATACAGTCGAATATGCGACCTAAGGGTTTTTCGAATCTTCGACTCACATTAGTCGCATGTCAAAGATCCGACATTACACCACCGACGGAAAAAAAAAATGTGTATGTGTTGAAAAGGCGACAGATAAGTCTCGAATTTCAAACATGCAAGGTGTCGGATTTTGGGGTAAATTTTTGTAGTGCATGGAGAAATTTGGGAAAAACAAATACATATTACATTCATGAAGACAGCTGTTGCAATTTCGGGAAGTTGTTTGTCCGTGATGCCTTACCGTTATGGATTTTGCTATAATCAAGCAATCTGTTATTTCAATCAAAGCAGGTAATTATTATTCCTAGTTATTAGGGAAATGGTTACAAGAAATTATGATTAACATATTAGTTGGTTATTGATGTTCTTGGAAAAAACTATTTTGTATATATTTGAATTTTATTGATGTATCAAGGGTTGGAACCCGTAAGATTGGACTGATGTTTTGTGAGAACCTTTTTGAATAAAATTACAGAGTCGAATGCTAGTTGATCTTCAAAGATTCATGTGTTGTTTATGTTACATTATGTGCTCTCTTTCCCTTGTGAATGTTTTCTAAGTGTTTACCTTCCATTCTGTTTTATTTCATGTATGAATGCAGTGTTTAATAGTTTCAGAATTCATACATGTATACTCTGGCTATTGTTTCATATATTCACAAACATTTATTCTAAAATTGATATGGAATTCATCTGGTGATGCTCTATATTGATGGATTGTTCATGTTTCTTTCTTATCGCCTGAAAATCAATGAATGATTGTAGCTGAATAATTATATTGCCTTTGTTGAAATTCTGAGCAGGCGGCTTTTCATTATCTTCATCTGTTTTGACTCAATATCCCAATGGTTATATGTTTTGTTTCAAAAATCTACATAACTTAAAAACTGTTGACTCATATATCTGGCCTTGTTAAAACTGTATCTAAGAGATCCCTCTCTGGAAAGAAAAGCCAGTTTCTTTCTAAAAGTGGTTTTTGTTGTTACCTTGAGATTGCCTTTCACAAACTTAGGTATATTTTGAGTGATAACACTTGGGAAGACATCAAGTGTGTGTTCTTGAAAGGATATCAAGAATATTGTAGGACTAATGAGGACATTCTTGAAATCACACAGGAAGAAGAAGAAACTTTGGAAAATTATGTTGAACGTTTTCAATACAACCTTCAGAGATCAAAACTAAGACAGTCAAGGAAGGGTGTTTGAAAGAAACTTTTACTCAAAGGCATAAAAATGAATATCTATAGATTTTAAATGTGATGGGAACAGGTGATGTATCTCAGTTATCATATGACAATGTTTGTGAATTATGTAGAAGGTATTCAAGAGGAAGATTTAAAATTAGTAAGAATATACCTTCTTCTCATCCTCAACCTAACCCCTTTCAACCTTGTTCGCAATCCCTTTATGTCTCGTCTGATGATCATAGGGATGTTCTCTCTTATGATGCACCACTTTCTGTTCTCCAAGACTCTCGACGATATCCTATTTTCCAGACAGAATTAACTATACAAGCTAGTCAATTACATCTACCACAATTACCTTCTCATAAACCTCCTCTATTCCTTACGCACATTCCTGTTCAATCCAGTCCACATTCTAACAATAATAAAGCAGCACAGTATGCTTACTGTGTTGAACTGCAATGTTTACCCACCACACCTACTTTACCAACAGTATTGTAAGAAATTCATATAAGACTTGGAGTGGTGATAGATCTAGGAATCATAGATAATACAAAGGAAAATGAAGTTTCTATTTGGCCTTCTCCACAAGAAGATAATATCAACCTTGAATGCCTTTCATTTAATGAAGGACAAACTTTAGAGCCTGCATATTCCCCATCATCAAACTTAGAGTTTCATGAAAGACCTCGTGATATACCAAATAAAGGAGAGAACATAGAATATATAAGTCATATTGAAATATGGTTCCAAGAGGGAACTAAGCCACGATACCATCCTCTTCTTCAACGTTTATTGATGCTAAATCAAACAGCTCGGTTGGTTCTTCATGTTCCAGTAATCATTGTAATATTTTTCGTATATGTGGATAAAGGTATATTTCTCATTTTGCTTCGAACATGGTTCCATTGGAAGAATTCATACACTTGAATTGTTTTTTTCCCTTTTTAGTAGAGTAGGATTTATATGTAAATATGTGTGTTTTTCTTTTTCTTTAGAATAAATATGAATCATCTAACAAATGGTTTTGCAGCCTGATTATAAGAATTTTATCTATAAGCAGCACATGGAGTATTATTTGGAATACAGAAATACGTTAAAACATTTATAAGGTATCATAACTTTTTGGGGGGGTACTTTTGAAAATTACAGCTTATAGTGACAATTAAAATAATTCCTTGTATATCATTCTTGACCATTTCTTTTATGATTCAGATAGTTTTTGGTATTTTGAATCAGACATGTATATTTCTGATTTTCTATTTTGAACAGTTGCTTGACAGACCTACTCTCATTGTCATCTTTTTTTGAATATCACCTTATACCTATGGATTACTAGTTTATCCTATACTTGTTATCAAAACTTGTCTCTTAAAATATTTTTGTGTGATAACTCGATAGTAGGTGGAATTTTTACCTGTGGGGAACATTATTTATCTTTTATGGAAAAGAAGGATTGTGAGTTCAAAGAACAGCTTTGGTTTATTCTCTTTTGACATGTTTTATGATCTGGCTACTATGAATTTTTTTTTATAACTTTGTTTTGAAAAAATAAGAATTATGTGTTAGCAGGACTTAACACGCTCTAGTACCAATCGGCTTCCATATATTTAATATCATTATACAAGGCAAACCCATCGGGGTACTAAACAGGCCTGCTGGCAGCGAGTCAATGCTAAGTAAAATCTTAAAAAAAGGAAGCTCGATATATGCAAGTAAACCCATCGAGGTACTGAATAGGCTCGCTGGCAGCAGGACTATGCTTGCATTGTACCAATATAAACCTGTCGGGGTATCGAACAGGACTGCTGGCAGCGGTGCAATATCAGGTAACAGAGACTGGTTAATGTACCACTATACACATGATTCATAGCATAATGATAAATATGAAGAAAATTTTCAAATTTTATTTTTAAGGCCGCTCGTCTATAATGTCATTTGAGAATCGCTATAAGTTGGGTTTTGGCTCAATCATCTACTTCATCCAATATCTAGGATGTCATTATCTTAGAAATAGGACCCATAGTTATTAAATCTCACATACTCCGAGATACCCTCGAAATATCTTCTAGCGATAAGACATCTTTCAAATGAGGCATGGATGACTAGTTCTTCCTATGGTATTCTTTCACTTCTATTATCATCTGAGTAGTCTTTTTAAGCACTATTATTTTCATGAATATCCATATTTGAATCATTTCCATTTACTAGTTAGTTTTTCTTTTTGCAAAATAATAAAACAGCATGCTTGTACTTTTTATTATTATCTGGAGCAAGCTATTATTTTCCTTTGTATGGCTTGAGGACACGCCATATATTTGGTTTGGGGGAAGGGAAGGAAAAACTAGACTGTTTTTATTTGATGATATCTCTATTTTTCTGACAAAATGATAAGTGTTTTTCAGGATCAGTGGAATTTATAGCATGGAGTATATTTTTACAGAAAATCAATATGGAGAACCATATGAAGGATCGCAGGATAATCACATGACAATCTCAATAAAATTTATGATATTACAACATTTATGATTAAAATTTTGCTAACCAAATCTTGTTTGTGACAAATAGTTTTTATCTCCATGAGAATGCTTTGACCTTAAAAGTTCTGTTTAATTATCATTTCAACCCTATCCTTTTACCCAAATCATGCATATAAACTATCAAATGATCAATTTTATACCATATGTTTAACTAGTCCAAAGTTTTACTTTGGATATGGTTAAACTAATTACAAACTTTATGAACTCATTTACTCATGCATATGTTTGTTGCTCGCTTATATTTTAAAGTTCGTTGTGATATTATGATCTCTTATCTTTTTATTTTCTCAGTGGGACCTGGCATTTCTCCGGTTTGGGGGAATGTTAAGCCTCATTTTGTTATCATTTTCGGCGTTAACATAACACATTTAAATGCATATTTTATTATCTTTCGTGTATTTTATGTCATGCAGGTTGTTATTCGGCACAAAGTAAGAGCAAATTTAATGTTTATTCAACTTTGGTTATAAATATCATTTTTATGATTTTATTGATTTAAATCTATATTATTTAAAGAATATTTGATTTATTATTGATCTATGTATTTGTTTGCAGATTTTATAATTATTTTGGGTGAATTTATTAACAAAAAATGTTCAACTTGCTATTCAGTCCAATCTATGCAATCATTGTCCAGCTCATCATGCAGCTCTTCGTCGAACTCATCGTTGAGTTTTCCGTTCAGATCGCTAATCAACCGCATGCTGTTTATAACCGATTTCAGGCATTAAACGTTGAAGCAATCTCTAAACCGTTTTGTTGACCACGTGACCAGGTGATAGCATAATTATCAATCTAGAAGGATCGTCGGTGCACCAAGATTTTCATTGTCCACTCATTTAAAGAAGGCGCACTCTTGTTTTAGAATTGTTTGTGGCCTCTTCTGAACTTGCCACCAATCTGCGCATTTAAAATGATGAATGACCCGTGCTCTGGAAGATCGCCCTCATGCCATTTCGTGTGCCACATCTGGAGTCTATTCACACTGATGGAGGACCTATGTTTTAAGAAACTCACCATCGTGTACATTGTCTACGTCAAACACCACACTGACAGTTGCGCCAAAGGAGGGGATGTATGCCACATCACACATTGAGGAAATTTGTTCACAATAAAGAAGGAGCTCTCATTCTAGAGACTCGTTGTTGTGTATTCTTTTCTTCCCAACACGCCACCATCAACCACATTGCAAGGGAGTCTGTAAGCGACATTCATAATGAAGAAACCCAGACTTATACCAAAGAATGGATATGCCTATGTGTTGGCTTGTAAATTGTTATTGCCTTTATGATTAACTAAATTTAGAAGAGCAGTCGACCACTAAAGGGTCAACTTGCTCAAATTATTGAAAGAATTATGTATATAAACACCTCTATGCAGAGAGGGAGGTGGTTGATCAATCCATTAGATAGGTAGTTAGTTTGCTTTGAGGGAAGGATACTATAACTATGTTCCTTCTGTTCAATAAGAACTCTACGCTTTGATGTTTATGACTGCATGTGAAATCATTCACCATCCATTACTCGTGGTTGCCGAGAGGGCCCCTCGACAATCCGTGGTTCTATTTTCATATGAGTTTTTGTTATCTCATCGTGCAGATAAGTAGTTTTATTTCCAATTTGTTCAGGTAGTTAAGTTTCTCTAATCCGTTATTTTTCTATTTCCTATAATATGCATTTGTTGTAGTTAATAAAATTTATATTATGTTGTTAATGCAGTTTTTGTTTATAAATGGTTGGTCACATATAGCTTGCTTTCATATTTGGACTTAGTCCTTTCATTTCTAGTTTATTGTTCAGTCTTATTTTCAAGCACATAGAGTAGGTTGTTTTTATCAATTTAAAATAGAACTTAAATAGATTGTTTTTGTCGATTTAGACAGAATTTAAATCAATACATAGAATAGGTTGTTTTTCATATAGATTAAGCTTTGTTTATTCCTGTTATAGATTTATGCAATTCAAATTCCATTTTTGTTTATTAATATGCAATGATTTTCTTATTTCCATGTAGTTATAGTTGTTTATTTTACTATTGAATATGATGATTAATTAGGTTTAAATTCTGTCTTCATGCATCTTGTTTTCATATGCATGAAATCAGCTAATGATTAAATCATTTAGGTCTATTTTTATTATTTTCGGTATCCAGTCTTTCATTCGGACTGTGTGTCTGGACTGCCATTCAGACCTTCTTTCTAGATTGTTGTCCAGTCTTCCATTTGACCTTTAGTGTTCTTAGTTTATTTTTAAATCTGTTTTCCAGTTCTGTTTCTTTGTTTTTTTATTATGCCTTGATTAGAGTCATTAGGTAATAATTATATCTTTGTTTTGAACCATAGATTAGATTGTTTTAAAGTATTTATTAAGCTTTATTTTTAATCTTCTCTTTCTAACTGATGCTTTGAATTATGCATTGTGATTTTGTTCTTTTTAATTTCTGATTTTCTTCTATAATAATGTTGTAATGTCTCGAAATTATGTTTGATTTATTTCGTTGTATTTGGATTTGTAGGGTTAAAGGTGTGAATTACTAGTACACTAGTATTTTATCAATCTTAGTAAGACTTATTCCTTTCACTTTGTGACTATTTGAAAAGACTTGTAGAAAAGAACTCAAAATTATCTTTATTAAGTTTTTTACTTGCTTTTTATTTAATTATCGTTATTCAGTTTTCTACTTGCTTTTCTTTATTCAGTTTCTCATTTACTTATTCGTTAAGCCTTTCTTGAACCCCAATTTTTAAGTAGTTGTTGATAATAAATTTTTAGTTAGACATTATTTATTTATGGATTATCTAGTTGTGATTATATTTTCAAATATGTATTTTCTATGAATAGTTATCCCTTGAAGTTATTTAATGAGTTTTGTTATATTTCCATTTGTTAGTTAAAACAACATAGTGTGATATTGTCCTAGTCTGATGTTTTGTCTTAGTTCAACCATATTACTAATTTAGGAATTTGACTCGGTTTTTCATTTTGAAGATTTTTCAATCTTTTGTTTATTAAAGTATTTCTACAATGCCCTAGGAACCCCTCTACCTTCGCATATATTTTGTAGTAACTTGAAGTCTACCAACCCCGATTGATAATTAAACATTAGGTGTATTCAAGATAGTAGAACACATCCAAACATTTTGGTATTAATTTAAGTCAAGATTGCACCCAACAGTGTGAGTGACATTTTGCACAACAAACTATTATTTTATTATTAATAAAAGGAAAAGACACTTGGAGAATTTATTTATATGATGGTACACCACCATGGCAGAAGACAACATGTGTAATCAATCTAGAAAGCTATTTACCAATCAAACCCAATCTAAAACTCAACAACCAGACAAGATCCTAAATCATAGGAATTTATGGATTGATTGGGATGGCATAATACTTAGGAAAAACTATATAAGAGTGCATTGAGATAGCACGGGACATCGTGTTGTGCATGGAGAAACTTTTTTGTGAGTGCGTGTGTTGAGTGCTTCTCCTTTTCATAAGTCCATCACTGAGCTTGTTACAGACTCGGGGAGAGAGTGTTGTGTGGAATCAAAGAGTAACAATTGATCATGGGGAATGATGTCTAGAATATGGTTCCGAGACCTGAAGGGAAGTCTGTAGTGTCTTCCATATGGATATACAAAAACAAGTATACAAATCAAGGTTCGTGGTTTGTCTCAGAAAGAATAGACTATGGCATGGAGTACTCTATTGACTAGAAACACTTCTCTAGTAGAAGTACGTATTGAGTAAAGAACCACTTGTACAAAATATGCTTTGTACAATCTCAGAAGTCACCCATAGATAAGCACATCCAAGAACTTGATAGATTACCTAGAGTGATGAATATCTTAACCTTTACTACAAGGTTGAAGATGGAAACCTATAGAAGACAACAAGATCGCAGATGGGTGCAAGAGGAACTTTTCGACAAAGTTCAAGAGATCTTGGTATCTAATAACCTGAGATGGATACATAGTAGTAGAGGATGTTACCTGTCACTCTAGTACAAAATACAGAGGGAGGATGATGCTCCAATTTAGGGGGAGTGACTGCATAAGATCTCTGAGTTTGACATCATACGACAAGATGGACAGCTTATTGATGGACCAACACTTTACCAAAAGTAAAGTGGGTTCCAACCTTCAAGTTTCAAATGCGGAAGACTGGGATATGTCAATAATGGAAGAATACCAGAATGATGTTTGGGATATAGTACCCAAACCAGAAAGTAAGAGTGTGGTATATTCAAAGTGGATTTGTTGCTGATGGAAGTCTTGAAAAATACAAGATTTGTGGCTAGAGGATTCTCTCAGAAATGGAATTGATTGTGAAGAGACATTTTCTCTAGGAGCAAAGAACACTTCCATCAGAACTATCATGGCACTTGCTTCCTTGATGAAGTGGAACTTACACCGGATGGATGTAAATACAACCTTCCTGAATGGTATGATTGAGGAACAGGTTTACATCAAACAGCCACAAGGATTTGAATTCGAAAATAGAGTGACTCATGTATGCAAGTTGGAAAAAAAAGGCTATGTATGGACTAAAGCAAGCTCCTAGAGCTTGGTATGGAAGAAAAGATAGCTTCTTGACATGCTTGGTCTTTACGAAGAGTAAATTTGATCCCAACCTTTACCCTAAGGTTATGAATGATTAACCTGCCATATTATTGTTATATGAGGATGATCTATTTCTGACGAGAAATGAGAAACAGGTCACAGAAAGCTTGAAGAAGCTAACTGAAGAATTCATGATGAAAGATTTTGGATCAATGCATTATTTCCTCGGGCTGGAAGTGTGGAAGATATCAAAAGGAATCTTTTCAAACCAAGGAAAGTATGCTGTGGAAATATTAAGAATATTTGATATGTTGGATTGTAAATCCATGGCAACACCCATGGATACCAACATGAAGTTGTTGTCTGATGAGACATAAAAATTAGTGGATATGACTCAGTACAGACAGATTATTGAGTCGTTGATGTATCTGATAAACACAGGGTTAGATATATGATTTGTTGTGAACACCTTGAGTCAATATCTAGTTAAACCTAGATGTGTTCACCGGATAGCTGCAAAGCATGATGAGGTACCTTAAAGGTACGATAGACTCGGGAATTTACTATGGTAGAGATCATGACTATAGATTATATGGATATAAGGATTCAGCTTGGGAAATAAGTGTCGCATACATGAATAACACCTCAGATGGATGTTATGGTCTGGGATCTGCCATGATCTCATGGTTTAGTAAGAAACAATCCAGTGATGCTCTCAGCACGATTGAAGCAGAGTAAATTGCAACTTGCTCCGCTATTTGGGAAGCCATATGGCTTCGAAAAATTGATGTCAGACTATTTTACATGGAGTTGGATACCACAGTGATTATTTGTGAAAACCAGAGTTGCATAATGATGACAAAGAATCATGTGGAGTATGGTACCGAAGGGAGACATAAAACTCTAGTATGTGAGTACCAATGAGCAAGTTGTTGATGTGGTGACAAAGCTTCCGTGACAAGCTTGGTGTATTTCGAAAATAATTTCCTCGTAAGGAGAAACAGTGATGTTGATAATGAAGAATTTCCTCGCAAGGAGGAAAAGTGATGATGATATATATGTTTCCTCGCAAGGAGGAACAATGAAGCTATGGAATTTCTTAAAAAAGGAAGAACAAGTTGAAGATATGGACTTTTTTCATAAAGGAAGAACGAGTCGAAGGTATGGACTTTCTTCAGAAAGGAAGAACAAGTCGAAGATATGGACTTTCTTTAGAAAGGAAGAATGAGTAGAAGGTATGGACTTTCTTCAAAAAGGAAGAACAAGTCGAAGATGTGGACTTTCTTCAGAAAGGAGGAACAAGTACAAGTTATCGACTATCCTCTAAAAGGAAGAACAAGTCGAGACTATGAACCCTCCTCAGACAAAGGGGGAGCAGGTAGATAATATGGATCCTCCCAGAAAATGGGGAGTGATGATGAGACTGACATCAATGATAGGATGACAGTGATGCTCTAGCATGAAAGAGGCCAAGTATGCCTGAATATCCTGACAAGGTCCAACATTTATTTGTCGACGATAGTATCCTCTCTTGATGATGGCAGGTATAACACTATTTTCATGAGAGTGGTCCTTCCTAGCTAAGGATGGCCCTACATATCCTACTCTTGCATGGAGAGTACCCAAATTCACTTGTGGACGATAGTATCCTCTCTCAAGGATAGCAGGTATAACACTTTATTCATGAGAGTGGTCCTTACTAGCTAAGGATGTCCCTGCAAATGTTACTCTCATGGAGAGTAGCCACATTCATTTGTGGATATCGTATAATAACACTCGCTCAAGAGTGGTCCTAACCTTAGTGGTATGGATGCTCTATGATGAGTCCTCATGGATGATAGGACTGACATTTTGTATGCAGTCAAGATCTGCTATGCAGATGATAGTCTTGTATGGAGAGTATGCCTACATTCATATGTAGATACGATAGAATAACACTCACTTGGGAGTGGTCCTAACCTGTGTCATATGGATGCTCTATGATGATTCCTCACAGACGTCATAGTATAACACTCACTTGGGAGTGGTCCTAACCTGTGTGGTATGGATTTTCTATGATGGGCGAACATTTTGTATGCGGTCAAAATCTGCTCTGCAAACAATACTCTTGTATGGAGAGTGTGCCTACATTCATATGTAGATACCATAGAATAACACTCACTTGGGGGTGGTCCTAACCTATGTGGTATGGATTATCTATTATGAGTCCTCACGGACGTCTTAGTATAACACTCACTTGGGTGTGGTCCTAACCTGTGTGGTATGGATGTTCTACGATGGGCCAACATTTTGTATGCAGTCGAGATCTTCTCTGTAGACAATACTCTTACTTGGAAGATTATGCCTACACATAAGTGTAGATACCGTAGTATAACACTCACTTGTGAGTGGTCCTAACCTGTGTGGTATGGATGGTCTATGATGATTCCTCATGGACGATAGGGCCGGAACTAGCTGCGGTCGAGATCTACATTTAGTTGTAGACAATTCAGCTAATCGATTTCATGGATCATGTTGATGGAGGATTGCATCATCCTTGGAATTATGTCCTAAAGTGATCAAGATTGGTCATCCCACAAATAGATCATGTGTACTACAGGTAGCATGGCGGGGAAGGATCAAGTAGATCGAAGTACAGTAGTGAGGGGTCAAGTAGATCGAAGTGCAACTACAAAGGATCAAGAAGGATCGAAGTGTTGCTACAAAGGATTGAAAGGATCGAAGTGCTACTGCAAAAGGATCGAAAGGATCGAATTGTTGTTACAAGGGATCGAGAAGATCAGAAGGTTGTTGTAGAAGATCAAAGTGTTTTTGCAAAGGATCGAGAAAGATCAAAGTGCTGCTGCAAAGGATCGAGAAGATAGAAGTGTTGCTGCAAAGGATTGAGAAGATCGAAGTGTTGCTGCAAAGGATCATAATATCAAAGTGTTGCTACAAAGGATCAGAAGATGGAAGTGTTTCTACAAAGGATCAGAAGATCGAAGTACTACTGTAAAGGATCAGAAGATCGAAGTGTTGCTACAAAGGATCGAAAGATCGAAGCATTACTGCAAAAGGATCAAGTGATCATGTGATGCAGAAGATGAAGAGTAATTGTTCTAGTTATTGATTATGAAAACTTCATGTGATGTATAGATGTATAGCCTCAATGATGTTGCAGATATTATCTCTTTGTTCTCCTATAGTCTATGATGATGGTGTCGATAGAATAACCTTCTCGTTGAGGGGGAGTGTTGAATATTGTAACTTAAAAGGATATTCTAAATGCATTTTACTGATGTAACCCAAGGGAGATGTTATTATTTCTCTGACAGGGTGTTACTATTGTATTTGGTCATCATAGACTATTGAGGTAAAGCTTCCATTTTAAGTTGGGGCAATAGTACCCTAATGAATATAATATAATAGTGTATTGAGTCTTCCTAAGTGAATTCATCCCACTTAGTTAAGTGGGGCCGACTTGTTAGGTTAAATGCCAAGTGACAAAAAGAGTATAAATAGAGGAGATGTGTTCCTCATTTAAACACACACTCACTTGTGTATAGCGCATAGGAGAGCGAGAGAGACATATCTGTTGGAGGGCGGTGCACCTCTCTGGGGTCTTATATTTTAGTTTTTATACATCTTATACAGAGAAAGTTTTGCTGGGTTTTCTTCCCCATGAGGGTTTCCCAGGATAAATCTTTGTGTTCTTTTGTGTGGCTATGCTTCTCTATCTTTCGGTGATATTTTTCTTATGATTATGTTGTTATGATGCTAAATGTTATAAGATCTGATATAACCATTAAAAAATTAACACCCATCTCCCCCAACAGTGCCATCGAGGGGATTGCAACTCAGGGGAATCTCGATCCCAATGGATGCAATGGGAGGAGAAGGTCAACCTATTAAGATCCAAAATCGGAATTACAACCTACTGATCAAAGTACAGCTCAATGCTTTCCTAAATCGAACCTAATACCTTCATATCGACTTGACTCAGAGACCAGATCCAATATATGCAAGATCATGCGCTCATAGGGAAGTTTGTGGGGATGCAACTTCGTAAAAATCCCTTGTTTAGCAGATTAAATCTACATGGAAACCTAAAGGGAATTTCGATATTCAACTAGGATCCAAGGGTTTTTTAATTGTTTCTCATTTGAACCTGGAAGAGACAAACAGAGTCTTGGATGAAGCCCATATTTCTTTAATTCGGCAGGGCTATTCCTAAGACCATGGAAGGAAATATTCTGTCCATACAAATAACAAATCAGAGTAGCATTGGTATGGATCTGAATTTACTCTCTCCCATACAAATATTGGGATACTGAAATATTGGAAGATATGGGTAACATCTTAGAGACATTCATCAAAATATCTGAACAAACCAAGTCTCAATGATACACAGCCTATACCAGAATATGTGTTTACATGGATCTGACCAAAGAACTACCAAAAGCTATCAAGATGACATGGGAAGATGAATACTTGGTACAAACCCTAGACTACAAGAAAATCCCTTTCTGATGTCGTAGATGCCGCAAATATGGCCATATATTTAGGTATTTCCCTACGAATACCCCAAAATGCTCCCTAGGAAGGAAGAGGAAAAGAGGGATCAAGGGAATACGAGGGTTACTTCTCACAAAATAGGAGGCAGAAAGCAGGAAAAATTTGAGATTAACAAAAGGGTTTCAGTATCCAACAAATTTGAATCCCTACAAGATCAACCGGAGGAAATACCCGAACATAATCAAGAAGGAAAGAATAGGGACTGGAACTAGCGATAAACGAAGGAAAACGACTTAAAAGCAACAAATAATGTGACAGAAGGAAAAAAACAAAGAAGTGGTTAAGCTGAAAAGATGGGATGAGGAGGAGGACCTTGACATTGGAGACTTGGACCTGGAGGGGATCGAAAAATCCTATGTTGATGTGGATTAGGGATATGTTCCACGAGAGCAAGTGATCTTACTAAAGGAATAAATCATTAGGGAGACGGAGATGAATCAGTTGGGATTCATCCCAAGATCCCACAAGGAGCATACCAGAAATCATGAAGAAACGAGCAAGAAAACTGGAAGGAAGTCAAATAACCATCATATAGTGGAAGCAAGTCTAAAATTAGTCGAATTAGATCAATACCCTACCATTAGGGATGATTTAGGGCTTTAGTCTTTGTTGAATAAATTTTATCAATGTAGATATTTACTTGGAATATAAGAGGGATAAAAATCCATTAAAAACAAAAATTCTAAGAAAGAAGATTTAGAGGATAAACCCAATCATTGTATTCCTTCAAGAAACCGAATGCTCGGCTAGTCAGTTGCAGGAAATAAGCTAGATAAGTTGGAAAGGGAGTGAAGTAATAGGAATATATGCAAGGGGGTATGTGGGAGGCCTTGGGATAATTTAGGATCCCAACAAAGTGTGCCTTTCGAGTTTCACAGGGAATCACCATTTCATTTTAGCAAAATTTAGGGTTATAGGTTTCTCGGTGTGAGGAGTACTAACAAATGTCGATGGACCTCATAATCCTAGATACAATGTATTTTATCAAATCCATCAGAAGCATTCACGAGTGGATGGAGGGGATACATTGGATCTTAGAGGAAGACTTCAACCTCATAATATCATTGGATGAAAAAAAATGAGGGAGGAGAAGCATGGAGGAAGAATGTGAGCTATTTTGAGAGACCATTGAAGACCTTAAGCTGGTGGATATAACCCCAAGAAAGGGAAGGTTCACCTCAGACAATAAAAGGAAGGGTGATAGTCATATAGCTTCTCGCATATGACCGCTTCCTAGTTTCTGATTCAGTAATGGAATTAGGAATCGAAATACACTCTTTCGTTCTCCCACCGGCAGGATCGGACCACTGGCATGTAGAATTATGGTGGAGTGATCTAGGCTCACAGTTCAATAATCCCTTCAAATTCGAGAAATTCTAGTTAGGACACCTGAACTTCAAATAGAAGGTGGAGCAGTGGTGGGAAGAGCTCAGTGATGGAGAGGGAAAAATCATGTACAAGTTTCAACAAAATTTAAAAAGTGTAAAATAAAGGATCAAGAAATGGAATAAGGAATAATTTCGAAACAAATTTGCACATAAAAAAATCATCAAAAATCGGCTATCAGAGATCCAAAACACAGGGACAAAATCATTTTGTACCTCCAAACTTCAGGAAGAAGAGGAACGATTATGCACCAAGCTTGAGGAACAAGAGCGACAACAGTAAATACTCTAGCGCCATAAATCGAGAGCCAAGTGGCTAAAGGAGGGCGAACGAAAAACAATTTTTTTCCATCGTTCAATTATCCAAGACAGATCATAGAACATAATACTCTCGATCAAAAAAGCTAATGGAGAGAGGATTGAAATGAGGGAGGTGATTGAAACAGTATTGAACAATCATTTTCATGGTATAATGATTGAGCCAAGGAGGAACGGGATAGGATATATTGACCAGATCACCCAAAACATCCCTTCTTTGGTCTCCCCGGAGCAAAATGGCATGCTATTGAAACCGATCACTCTCCCTGATGTAGAAGAATTTGTCAACCAAATGACGAAATGTAAAGTCCCGAGATCGCATGGCTTCACTGCCAACTTCATTCATCACTTCTAGAACCTCATCAAAAATGAACTTCGGCAGATAGTGGAGAACTCAAGGGTTTCCTGGAAGATTATTCCATCTCTTAACGCTACTTTCCTCACCGTCATCCCTAAAAGTGAAGGAGCAGACTCTATGGATAAATTCTGACCTATAAGCTTATGTTATGTCATTTATAAGACCATACTAAAAGGTCATCATGAATAGACTCAAACCTATCATACCCGCTATGATATATCTAGAACAGTCAGGGTTTGTCGAAGGACGTCAGATATTGGATGGAATTATACTGGTCCATGAAGTTCTCCATTCAACCAAAACTGAGAAAATGCTTGGGATGATTGTGAAACATGATATTGCTAAAGCATATGATAAACTCAATTGGCAATTCATGAGAGAAATGCTCAAATCCTTTGGTTTTAGGGACAGGTGGATTAAGTGGGTCATGAATCTCATATCAATGACATTCTTCTCCAGTCTCATCAATGATGTGCCCTCCGCAGCTATCAAACCAACAAAAGGCATAAGACAGGGATACCCTCTATCTACTTTTCTTTTCATCATCATGGCAAAAGGATTAGGAAGATCGATCAAAGCGATGAGGAGTAACCATTAAATACAAGGGTTGTTGCTCCACCCAAGGGAGGATAGACAAACCCACCAACAATTTGTGGATGACACCATGTTGATGGGACATCCCTCTATCCAAGAATCTGGGAACATCAAATTGTGCTTGACAAACTTTGGTAAAGAATCGAGGTTGGAGGTGAATGAGCAAAAGTTGCAGGTATTTTTCTTCAACACCCCCGAGATTACAAGACAAAATATCTACAGAATTTTGGGCTTTCAAGAGAGATCCCTTCCATCCAAATACCTAGAAGCTCCTTTAGCAAATTCAATGGTAAGGAAAGGTTCCTAGTTGGAACTACTTGATAAAATGAGGAAACGTCTAACAAATTGGACCATGAGAATGCTAAATTTTGCAAGCATGTTGATATTTGTGAAATCATTTCGTCAAGCCATGCCAATCTATTTATTTTCAACCCTTTCTTCCCCAAAGACAACCCTGAAAGAAAATAGGAATATACAGCGAAAAATATTATGGAGTGGAGCAAACAAATAGTGAAAATGGGCTTTGGTTAAACGGTAAACGTAATGTTCCCCTAAGAACCAGGGGGTTTTAAACCTCCGAGGCCCTGAAAAGAAGAACTTGGTGAGTGGAGCCAAATTATGGTAGAGATGGGTTACCTATAAACAGGAACCTTGGGCAGGGTTTGGCACAAAAAATATGTCGAGGAATGGGAGAAGGAAAACCTTATCAGATTCTCAGAATAAATCCATGGATCTCACATATGGAAAACGTCTAATCAAGGAAGAACACTAATCCAGGACAATAGTTTTTTTGAAGTTAGGAACGGGAAAAGGTCCTACGCATGGGAGGATTCTTGGAAACAAACGCCACCTATGGGAAAAGAGGTGGAGATCCCATAGCTCATTATAGAATGCACCAACCAAGGCATCACATAGGTCAAGGATCTATGGGGTAACCAATAATATGATCAGGATTTAAGGGTTTGTGCCAATAGAGAATGGTAGGAGCAGTTGGGCCCAAGCGAGGAGATCGACCGAATCGAGGAATCCTTAAATAGCAGAGGAATCAGGGTACACCAGGGGGAGGACAATATCCGATGGGGTTTCAGGACAAAAGGGTCCTTTACTATCAAGGAATCCTACGATTTGTGGACGGGATATGAAAACCAGCCTACGAACCAGAAATGGCAAAAACTATGGAAGGCCAAACATTGGCCCAAAATCTCTATATTCAGCTGGCTTGATATGAAAAAACTCATATTGACTAGTAGATAATCTTAAAAAAGAGGGATGCAAGGCCCTTACCGATGTTGCATGTGTGAAAACGATGAGGAGACAATGGAGCACCTCCTAGATGATTGTCGGTTTTCCACTAGATTACGGGATTGGGGAGCCACCACCTTTAGAAGATCTGATACAGTCAGACAATGCTCGGACCTGACGCTCTCAAAATAGTCGAATAGCTCTTTCCTGAACCCGATTATCAACCGAATCTAGGAAATCTCCCCGCACTTCACTCTATGTGAAATTTGGAGGGAACGAAACATCGGGATTTTTTGTGGTAAACTCCAAAATGAAGAAAGGGTATGGACCAACTTAAGGAGTAAGATGATATAAACAATGAGAATGGAACCATGGGATAATTCAGACTGGGAAACAACTAAGGTTGAGTCATCCATCATGAAGGAATGGGGAATGAATGGACCTATGCAATGTTTGGGGAAACATGACAGAGCCACCACGATCACTACAAGTTCATACATATGGTCTCCTCCACCCTTAGGTTTCTTTAAGATCAACTTTGATGGGGCCTCGAAAGGAAATCGTGGTCCAGTGGGATACAGGTGAATAGCTAGATACCATCAGGGAAGACTACAAGGTTTCAAACTTGGCTTCATGGGCATAGAATCCAACAATATGGAAAAAGTCGAAGGCCTTGTGCAGGGCATCCAAATTGACAAGGAAATTAACTAGAACCCTACAATCATGGAAGGGGATTTGCAAGTCGTTATAGAAATGGAGAATAAGATCCATTGGGGAAATTCAAGCACAAAGGTGGCTAAATCGTGGTGGTTGGAAGGGAGACTGGAACGGCTAGCGAGAACACTAGACCCCGAGACAACCATAACATTCACCCACATCAGAAGAAAGGGCAATAAGGTGGTAGACATGATGGAAAAACTCGGGACCAAAACCCAAATATCAATTAAGGCAAGGGACTGGACAGAAGTGATAGATATGATAGCTCGGCACATATGTATAGATCTCGTGAACCAAGACATGATGCGAGTTCATGGAAGTGAAAGGGAAGGACAGTGGGAAGGCATGGAGCCCACCATGTAACAAATGAAATTAAAAGCTAGATATCTTGAAGCTCATACAAAATATGGTATGAAATCAATTTGCATGGGACTTCGGCCAATTCCAATTCTTTTCCAATCAATTAGTAAGAAGGCAGTAATGAACAAGGTGGTGAATCTGGTAAAGCACAAGAGACGTACTCTCGTAGGACCATGGAGCACGAGCTGGTAATTATGGTAGGTGTGAGCAGAATCATAGCTTAGAATGGCAAGTTATTATTTAGAGGTAGATAGGGTGATGGAAACAGACGTAAAGGGGACATTCAACTCTGCATGCACATAATCTTTACTGAGAGAAAAGGGATTCTGGTGATTTGGAAAATGGATGCCAACCATAGGAAGAATAAGGGAGGAAGCATGGAAATAGGGAAAGGAAGAGGAAAGCAAGAGATGGAGCTGCAAGAAGAGAATTGTTGTGTGATCCAGGATCGGAAGAAATCCCTGTGGGAATCACGCATGCTCGAACTCAGTTTGCTCGCGAGCATCCAGCAAAACATTAATGAGGCGGCGCAATAGCTATGGTCAGAAATGGACTAGGAAAATTTGCATGAGGAATGTCATAAATCCGAAGACTGGATTCTAGACCCAGGCACCAACGTTGGAAGGTTAAGCCTCTATGAGTGAATTGTTTCTCTCTTATGAGTTATGAAGAACTTGATGGGGTGAGCAATATAGGAGAAGCAAGAGAAGGTCGATGATGAGAACTAGAAGGGGTAGTGGTGGAAGGAGATGAAGGAGGAGTCTAAGGCTCTGAACATGAAGATGAATTCCATTCTACAAGGTTTAGGCCTTCTAGTTCCTCTGACCCAGCAGCCTCCAGAAGCTCAGCATACCACGACAAGAAACAACCTTTAGGGCCACATCCCTAACCTTCCGTACATTATGTTGTAAGAGGTTGGTGTTTCATGGTTGCCTAGCTTCCAAGGGTCTCTGGTTTCTGGAATGTTGTGTGAATCAAGTATGGTGACTTTAGTTGTTCCATCTTGGTCGGTTAGGTGTTAGATAGTGTTTTATGGTATGCGTAGAAAGAAGTGGACTTTATGCTTAAGTTAGTATGTTAAGTTTATTTTCTCAACATATAGTGTTTACAGTTTCATGGCCAACGACCCCATCCAATGCTGCTAGTGATAGGGAAATGGATTGTTTTGTTATGATGTAATTTGACCAATTTTATATAATTAAATCCTTACAAAATACACACACACACACGTGGAACACACATCGGTGCTATTATATGTGTAACATGTCGATAATTAATATTTTCTTAAATAAACAATTATGTGTCAATTTGTATACCTGTGTTTACGCATCAATGCGTATACACGTAATTTGCATTGATGCGCTTAATTGTACAATGCACATCGATTAAACTAAAAACATATTTACCTTCAAGTTCTTTATTTTATTTGTAAAACATACTTCATAGTTTCACTATTTTATGGTGCAGGGCATTTATTGATAGAAGATGTATGATAAAAGTTCAAGGAAAAAAAATTTTGTAATGACAACAATCGGAGCACGTCCCAAAAAGAGAGGAATGCAAGTGCTTTGAAGATTCGGTAGAAAATTAATATATTTGAATTATATGTGAGTTTAAATGATATATATTATTTAATGTGTGTCATGTGGAGGGAAAACTTGAAAAAACTTGATAATATTGTTTTCAATATAAGTGCAAAAGAGCGTAAAATCTTGACGGTAATGTTGTAAAGCAAAGAATTAGGTGAATCAGAATGTAATCAACTTGAATTTTTTCTTTGAATTTTTAGTAATAATGTACTTACAAATAGTCACTTATATGTTTCAATCACTCTATTTCACATTTGTTGGATGTTGTGCAAAGACCGACAATGAGGGAAGGGAATGTGTGCTAAGAAGGTAAAAAATTATGAAGGACATAACTGATGATGAATTGGTCCTCATTTCATTTAGAATGGTGTTGGAAGTTAATGAAAAGGGGGGTATTTTTATAAAATTGAGAAATCTAGTGGAAAGAACATATAGATGTAGTTTCCATTTACAATACAAAAATCAATCCAATAACTCCAAGAATCGGGTTATATATAAGCTACAACAAATGTTCTAGTACAATGATCAATGAGATCCATCAGACTTACAATAGCAAAAACTAACCAAAAAAAATCATTTAAAAAGTGTTATTCCTAATTAGGTTATCTATAATATTTTTATACTACTACAAATTTTTGCACAATTAATATTTTTTACCATATTTACTTTCATATCAATAGAATAATAATAATTAAATTGTGCTTTTAATTTTTTAGGAAGATTATGAAAATTCCAAAGGATGAACAAGGTGATATCTTAAACATGTCAATAAGGATGTCCAAAACAGCCTACAAGAAAATACTCAGAAATGAACATAATTGCATCACAAGAGGAGCCATCTCAACAACAACGTGCATCAAATGTATGTAATCATTTATCTTTATTTTATGTACATTTAATTTAATTTTGCGTGAAATACTAATTTTCATTTGTTTTGTTGTAGAAAACAAAGGAAAATAGAATCCATTCACCACATAATATAGGACGACAAAGAATAAGAAGGTTGATCACAAAGTTTGTGAGTATAACTTGTGTTTGTCTTACTTAAAATTCCATACTTGTTGTGATATTTATCTTTTAATTAATTTACACTCGTACTCCGATGTCTTCTAATGGGTGCTTACATACAAAGAATAGTCATTCAAATAATTTATTAACATTGGGTTATGATTATATGTTGCACTATCAAAAGTTAATTGTGCAATTTGTAAGTAGATATGTTGTTTTATTTCACTCATTTTACAATTATTGTAATAACAAGACGTTGCTTTGTCAAGGCATATAAAACTTCCAAGAATCAAAGTATAGTGTGGATCCAACATAAGGGTTGTTGAGAGATGGAATGAGGAATGGTTTTTAAAGAATGTGTATTGTTTATCAACCAATTCTTTCTATGGTACAAATTTTTATTTAAAAATCATGTATATTATATTATAAATGTAGGTATACTCATTACACTTCATTTCAATGTTTGTAGATGGAAAACGAAGATGAATAAAATCTAGCTAGTCAACAAAACATTTGGGAAAATAACCCAAGTACAATATCACCTACAAATGGTAAAGAAACAAAGCATGCAAGTAGCTCATGACAATAGTTTAAGTGAAGAATGATGATATTGCCCCGATTGGATGACCATAGGTTACCAATAGGTGTAATATAATTGGTGTTTTGATTATTGTGGACCTTTATGTCGTTTGATTTTGTGTGACTAAAAGCCTATTACTCATATATAAAACAATGAGTTTATTATTCTATTGCATTGACCAATGTTGTAAAATGTTACATTGTTGATTAAATATATGGAAGATTAGATATTACGGTAAATACATGTGTAATCTAGTGTTATAACACACTAATACCATCGTTATATCCAAATGCAATATTTAAAATTCAAATATCAATATTATTATAAAAAAAATATTTCATTTTTAATGATTAACTGAAAATTTAAATAATAAACACACAAACACATACAATTAAATAAAATGTATACATATTGGTGCATTATATTTTTTTGAACTCGTTGAGTAGTGTGGGGCATATATAAACCACACATTGGTGCTTTTTGTCGAAAAAAACACACGAGTGCTTCTATTTGTTATAAGCACACTAGTAACATAAACTCAAGTAGGAATCAACGCTAGTGTTTTATATATAAAAGTGACACTAATGCTATTGCTACTAGTAAGTGTACCAAAGATAGAAGAAATAGCAGCCCATTGGTCGTTGTCATCATTGTTAAATTTACAATGCACAGTGGTGTGCATTATAATACAAGCGCCAATGCGTATATATGAAATGTCGACATCGGTAAATTTAACAAGGATAAGCACTAGTGTTATAAAGTAAATTACATGCACCGAAGGGATATATAAATGAAAATCATTTGTGCATAAAATTTAAATTGTATGCACTCAATTCTCTTATGTTTACAAATGCGTTGTTGCATAAAATTTAAATTGTATGTGTAATTGCTCTTATGTTTACAAACAACACTGAGGCATAACATTTAAATTGTATGCACGAGTGATCTTACATTTACAAATGCAACAGGGTATAGCATGTAAATTGTATCCATTAGTGCATATATGGTAAATACCACTATAATCTTTGGCTGCCCATATTTTTTTACTATAATGTTTATATTTTATAACCTCCATCAAAACCTTCATTACCAATGATGGAGGTTTTAGCGAAGGCTTAGCCTAACGAGGGATTTAGCAATGCCCTACTTCCACCAACCCAATAAGCTAGCTAGTGAACCAGAATCAATCCCCAAATGATTAAGTTCCATTTTTGGGATAGATGATTGTGCTAAAAAACAATAGCCTCATGTACTAGTAAGAGCTAAGAAAAGGGACATGTTTGAAGCATTGAGCAAACCGTTCATTTTCATCCAACAAAGGGAGATCGAGCAACTAGTTGGTGCGAAAAAACAATTGGCTAAGTATCTAATTTTCAAGCTAAGCAAAGATGAATGCCTTGCTTGCCAGCATATACTCAATATAAGAATGTTTTTACTTGGCAAAGAAGCTAAGGATGGGATGAATGACTAAGGAAAAGAATAACTCATCACGATGACGTAGAAAAGAACAAGCGAAGACACTAAGAAAAGATTCTTGGATTTGGATTTGGATTTGATAGCCTATTCAAGGGACCATGGATATACCAAGTTGTTCCAACAAGGAAAACATCATAAAACTCAAGGGAGAAAACTAGGAAGCGGGCAGAAACCGATGTGAAGGAGCCTGAGGGAATCAAACTTTTGAGATTGGAATTGAACAGGAAGAGCTCGAGAGTAGCTGAAGAAATTTGAACCCCGGACCTCCCCACTAAGTTGAGAAGCTTGATGGTATGAGCTGCATTGGAAGAATAGAAATGATTGTTGAATATGGGGTTGATGCATGTGTTCTAGCTACTCCTTAAGAGGGAGGAATATAACTTGGAAAACTAAAATGTTTTGTTTTAGTAGGAATCTATCAATTTATAAGCGCATGAGTGTGCTCTAATGATGTTGAAAGACGTTGGGTGGTGTTTGGGGCCCCATAGGTGTCGGAATCCACTGCAGGGAATGCCTATGGGCGGCCCTTGATTCCAAGGGTGCAATAACAAGGCCAGGTATTAAAAAAATTTGAAAAAAAAAAATTATCAATTCACATATTTGTTATTTTTTTTAAATAAAAGGAATATGATGTAAATAAATGTATTAATATTAAGTAATTTGTGTGTGTATTATATATATTCCATTGGACTTGAAATATGTAGGAGTGGAAGTCTATCGTTTATGTACTACCGACTAGTTCAAGTGATTGCTTTTCTTTAGATAATCGTGATGAGTCAGCTAGCATTTGCATATAGTAGCTAGTGATAGTTATCCTCATTTGACAATTGAGTTATGATAGTTTTTCTCATTTGACAATTGAGTTATGATAGTTTTGCCATATTGAGAAAATATATATGTATAATCAATTTGGTGTAACTCAAGTTTGTGAAAAAATTGTTTATCTTTTCCATTTGGATTTAAATCTCACTTTGTGATATATTTATTTAACGAACGTTAATGTTTAAAGTGTATTTTAGATTTAAAAACAATACCACAATATCATAATTAAAGTGTATTTTAAAATAGAAAACAATACCACAATATCATGATTAAAGTGTATTTTAAAGTAGAAAACAATACCACAATATGGTGGAGTAAATGTGTTCAAATGGTGATGTATCCATAGCAGTTGGATGTACAAGTCTTTGTAGTAACACCGTTGTTTTAAGGGAATGTAGATATTTTATTAGGCGGGAGTGGCATTCTTAGTGTTAGATGGTATGGAATTTTCTACCAAATGTTGCTAGGGAGTAAAGTGAATGGCCTAAAAGCTTCAATATCCTCAACGAAATATCCTCAACGTTAGAGGTGGGAAATTGGGTGCATAATCTTGGGGCAAGTTGTGTGAAGCTCAGGATAGGTTTTTTCATCATATCTTGGTTTGTGATTTTTTACTTTTATATTTTATCATATCTTGGTTTGTGATTTTTTACTGTCTAAATGGAAATGACTTTAATTCATGTATGTTTGAAATCCAATTTGTTAACTCACCTCTCAGTATAAGGACATTTTAAAACTATTAGGAAATAGCATGGAAAGTATATTAACTTAGGAGTGAAAAAACACTATAACCCATGTGAATTTGAAATCCAACTTGTTTACTCATCTCTAAGTAGAAGAGCATTTTAAAACTATTAAGAAATATCATGCAAAATATATTAATTTAAGGATGTAAACAACATTAAGGAAAGATAATCACTTCTAAAAATATATGAAGATATATCTAAGCATGTTTGTACCCAAAGTTATTGAGCTCAAACTATTTGGTAAACGTTAGGAACAATCACTATAAGATTTGGATTGTGAGAAAGAAGTGTTCAAATCTCATGTTTGTGACAAGAATGAATATATCACTTAGATTTTTTTTAAGGTTTGTTTGGAAGATGCAAAGTTTAGAATAGACAAGACTAAACATATTAATGTTCAATGAGTTGGTTTTAAGTTAAAATTTTAAGAAGCTCCTCCAATTGACGAACCAAATATATCAACGAACCAATGAGTTGCCTATATAAGGTAGAATCAACAAACTCTTCCTCAGAAGCATGAAGCATTCTCCAATTGATGATCATGGTTGTGGACATCGGTCTACAACCCTCCATCTGAAATATTTTCAAAACATCAGTTGCATATTTTCCTTGCCCCAAGAAAACATGATCATCCTCCTGACATACCTCTATACCTAAATAATACTGCATCAACCCAAGGTCAGTCATCTCAAACTCTAAAGCAAGATCTCTCTTGCAAGCTGCAATCAGGTGTTCCTCCCCTGTGATAAACAAGTCGTCAACATATAGCAAAAGAATGAGCGGATCACCTCCAACCACAATGATGTATAGGTTGGAATCAGCCTCACTCTTCTGAAACCCAATCGATAGCAAGTATGAGTCAATCCTCGAATACCAAAAGCTCGAGGAGCTTGCTTCATCCCATACAAGGCATTTTTCATCATGCATACATGTGAATCTCTCCAATGCAACTCAAAACCCTGTAGTTGCTCTAAATACACCTCCTCCTGCAGAGGACCATTCAGAAATGCGGTCTTCACATCCATGTAATGGATCCTCTAACCCATCTTTGCAACTATGGATATCATTGCTTTGATGGAAGAATAACAAGCAACCGACGCAAAAGTATCATCATAGTCAACTCCCTCATCCTGTGAGAAACCCTACGCTACAAACTAAGCCTTGTACTTCTCAATGTTGTTTGAGATCCTATGCCCAATGAACCTAGACCTAAACCATGTGAACCCGAATCACGTGAAGGTGTAACCTGTGAACATGTAATCCGTGAACATGTCCCTGTAGATTGTCCCTAAAACTGATGATCCTAACACGTGGACCAATCACATCTGAGAAAAGTGACCCTGTACTCTGAGATGTTGTCGCATGTGGATTAGAAATTTGTTGCTCCATCTCAAATTCTCGAGATCTCCAAAAAACCCGCTCCTCCTAAAATCATACCTCCCTCCTCACAACTTTTCTCTACGCAGGAAGGTATATGCGAAATGCTTTTGAAGTCTCATCATACCCAACAAAGATGCATTTCTCTGCCATAGCCTCCAACTTTGTCCTCTTCTCAGAAGGGACATAAGAATATATAAGGCATCCAAAAATGCGAAGTGGCATATCTCAAGCTTCTTCACAGTGAACATCTCCTCGAGAATTTTACTCCCCAATGCTTGGTGAAGACTCTTGTTCTAAACATAAATAGCAATATTACAAGCATCAATACATAGAAAGAAATGAAGACTATGGTCATGCAACATGGCTCTCATTGCTCCCACTATCGCACGGTTCTTCCTTTCTGCAACTCCATTCTGTTGTGGAGTGTAAGAAGCTATCAACTGCCTCTTTATCCCCTCATGCCTACAATACTCATCAAACTCCTTGGAGGTATACTCACCCCCATTGTCTGATCTGAGTACTCTGATCCTCCTCCTTATTTGGTTCTCCACAAAAGCTTTGAACTCTTGAAACCTCTTCAAGACTTCTTTTGACTTCTTACTCTTCATAAAGTATATCCAAGTCTTCCTAGAATAATTATCAATAAATAAAATGTGGTACTCAAAACCTATCAAAGTGGCAAATGACATGGGGCCACACAAGTCTGAATGAATCACATCAAGCAAGCACTCCCTCTGATTTGGTGTACTTGGAAAAGCAGCCATGATGTACTTTCCCAAAGCATGCCCCCTACACACCACTATGCTCAGTGCTGAAATATAGCAAACCTGTAGTCATGTCTCTCAACATCATCAAAGTTGGATGACGAAGATGGTCATCCTCCTATACCACAACTCACTGTTGTTTCTGGTATGTGTTAGTACATGATGAGGTTGGAAGAGAAGCTTGAACATTTTCCCGCATCTAACTCCAATGGCATATAAAACATATGGTCGTGCTAGCTTGGGAAAGGCACAAACTTTCTCATCTAGGACATATACTCCAAAACCCTTGTCCTCAATAGTGGAAACTAAAACAAGGTTCTTCATCCCAGGGACGTACAAGACATCCTCAATGTCATGAGAAAGTTCTCGCAGCATACTTATCGATCTTTGTTGTTGTTGTTGTTTCTTGTTTCTTGTTCTTCTTGTTTGGACTCTACCTAGCATAGTGCCCAAACTTTTGATAAGCAAAACATTTCACTTTGCTCATGTCCTTCTACTCACGTCTGATGTTTGGTCCCACTCTTAAGACCTTTCTTGGACTTCTTTCTCTTCGTTGCTAAAGCCACATTCTCCTCTTCATCTATGTTGTGATATGTACTCCCCTATACATACCCTCTACAAGTCTCCTCCTTCGAATTTGTGCGCAAAATTTTGTTCTCTCTAAATTGAATTCTCTTCAACCCCTCTTTTCTTTATTTTCTTCCCTCTTGCTTTTCTCTTCAAAATCTCTTCATAAAAGTGAACAATGATTCTCTCAATGCTTTGCCCTATCATTTTTTATTGAGTAACCACCACTTTAGAATCAATGGCCAAGATTAAACCATAGATAGATGAGATCTAGGACTCATGTTAAATCTCACTTTTCTCATTAAAGAGATTTAATTCACTTTTTAAATAATAAATGAGACATTTAATAGCACCCAACTTTTTAATTTTCATAAAGCCACATTTAAAACATTTAATAACCCAAACTCACTTTTTGAAGTCACTATAAAGTCATTCTCTCTTTAAAAGTACTAGAGAGCACAACTTTTATGTTTTAATATCCACTCCAAGTCATCACAAGGTGAACAAACACTAGGTAATTTTTAAACATCCTGCAATCTTCAAGAAGTTGACCAACCAGCCTGTGTTGCATTGTTAGAATTCCCAAGAGACTACTCAAAAGCTTATATGGAATCATTTACGAAGGTTGGAACAATGCCTCTTTTAAAATCCAAGTAAAACCCAAGTACTAGCCTGGAACAATTTAGTTGTAAACAGGGAAAATTACAAGGATCCATAAAATTCTCAAAATGGAGAAACATTAGCAAATGTTATTAGTTATAAAAATTTGTAAGCATAAAATGTTTGGCAAATTATTTTTAATATTTAAATTTGCAAGGACTTTTATATAGTTGTTCGACATTTTTTGTGACTTTTAGGGTAAACAAATTATCTCACAGAATTTGGGCAAAACAGATTTGTTAAAAAATGACAAATTGGCGAATAAATGTTTTTGAAAAAAAGGTGGGAAAACGGCCCATGGGCTAATTTCACCCCTAAAATGTTCTGTCGGTAAAGGATCCATCGCACCAGGTCATCAATTAACTACCGTTTGCTTTGTTGCAAGCCTTGCACAAAATAAATATTTTCTCAAGACACTTAAATTTGTCAAAATGTTTTGGACCTAGGTATGCTAAACATCCTATTCACTGTCACCCCTCTGCATTGAAAAGGTATCTTGTTTGGGGATAAAGGGATGTTTCAGCAAGCACGTAGTGCAAAATGTAGGATGGCAATTGCTTGGGCGTCTCTTTTTCATTTAGACAACATTGTCAAGAAACCGTTCACAAGTTGTATACTACATTGATCTTTGAGTGAAGTCTGTGTTTAATCCAGATTTGGCAATCAGGTCATAGGCCAGGATTGTCATTTTTTGGAATGAACTGGACAGTACTCAGATTCGAGCCAATGTATATATGCTCTTGCTTATATAGACAATGGGTCTTGACTACTCAGGTTCCAGGATGTAACAATCTTAATGCACATTTATCTGATTTATAATATAGTATGTGAAACATTTTCCAAGGGAAAAAGATAATTCCATGATTATATGAAGGTTGAGTGGCAAAAATCAGGTCTATATTTTGTATTTTACATGCATAAGCTCAATTGCAATAGTGGTCACAAGTCTTGAGGCGAACTAATAAGAGAAGGCGATTAAATGAGGAACATGAGAAAACTAAAAGGATCTCAACAGTCTAGAATTTTATCTAAAACGAACCTATGCCCCTGTTAATAGGTTCAGGACAGATTATATCTCATTACGAAAGCAATGCAGATTCCAGATAACCAGCTAGAATATTTAGACTTTACACTATGAAGTCAAAATATGAAGTCAATCAATTCGCGAAGTTAATTGATAGAGCCAAGATGACAACCAAAGGCGACCAACAAAATGGTAGCCTACAGTTGCTGTAGTGGGCTATTTGGCCTTTCACTTGCTAGCAACTCTGTTACAAATAAAAGACAACACTCCACCTGTTTAAGTGGGCATAAATCCATTTCCAAGCCAAAAGATCTGGATTGAATCAAATTTAGATAAGTGTCTTATGAGATTATCAGTGCCAGCTTAGAAGGGATTCCTGGCATTACAAAAGGCCAGACATTGTCCCATAAATAAGTGTTTGTATGGCCATGATAAGCCATCTTTTTTGCCTGCAGCAATCTGTCCATGAAGAAAGAGAGATTGAAATAACTGCCAGACTGCTTACAAATTGTGAAACAAAGTTACGTAAATAGAACATGGCTCTTTTGTTTAGGAGAAAACAAAATATATTAGTACCACAATATACAGATAAAGTGTACTATAACTGGCATCAGATCAGAATATCAACTTGATCAGAAGAGGTCACTGGTAACGAAGCTTTTTCAATCAAGCTAAAGTGATCAGAAATAACAGTACAAAACTTGTGATCAGAAATAACTTGTGCAGCATCTCTCTTGCATTTGCCGGCAGAAAACATGGAGCAATGTTCAATGATAGTTAGATAACTACAGATCGAACCAACCTGCTAAAACTCTACACAGCTATATACCTCCTTAACCTGCTGACACTCTATTCAGCAAGATACCTCCTTGTAAGACTACAATGAATGGGCGCTTCTGCATAAATGTGTCATTTTTCTAATGCCATATCTCAAAGAGAATTATGAGACAAGTGTCCAATGATAGTTTAACATATTTTTATTGGGTTTGCACTGTTGTCATTCGTCTCAAGAGAAGCATTTGCTATGCTAGCTTCTAACTCATCCAATTCCTCAAGATCCAATTCATCATCATCGTCAGCTAGTATTTGTTCCTCTTCTTCAGCTGTAATTCCAGAAGTTGACGTTCCTTCCACTGGAGGACTCAGGTTCTTCACCACCTGAAGGCCATTACAACAAAGATATCAGCCTTTTAAGCATACATTTGATCATTACATTCAATGCATACAAGGGTGTTCAATTCAATTTTGACAATTTTTTAGAAAAAAATTTATAAGATGGAAATGAGCATAACTATTAATATGAAACCAAACAGCAACATTGCTTCACAGTAATATATAAATATAATATGAAACCAAACAGCAACATTGCTTCACAGTAATATAAAAATATAATATGAAACTTCCACAACAAAACAGCAGAGAGGTTAGCAAAGATTAAAATAACTGCATTGGCATAGATTATCATGTCCTGTTAATTTGTGCCTTATATTGCACATCTACAGATAATAATTCATAATTACCACCCCATTGTAACGTCAAATTATAGAGATGTTTGTAACAGATTTATAAAATAGAAACTCTGGATTGGCATGGGAACCAAAGTTGAATCATGATATCTTTATTTGTGTGTAAATGTTTTGTACTCAACATGTATGCAGACAACAATTTGTCAACATTACCAGGACAACCCACATGCCAGCAAGAATTCAATGAATAATATGTTGACTGGGTTTCACTGATAAGAAAACAAATATTCTCTCAACAGCCAGAAAGAATACCTTCTGTGATATTTCATCATTCCCAACATTGCAAACAGAATAAATCCTTGGCTCAAAGAAACCCACGTTGACTGATTCTGTATAAATCTCCAACTAAAATAATTTACATTCAATTCCATTAGGGATATCATGTTTAGAATTATACGCTACAAAGGATACAGATGGTGCTCTCTTTAAATTAATTCCAACCCAAACTGAACATTATAACAGGCAAAATCAATTTCCTTCTCACAATAATACTTTGGTTAAAACATGATCATTGAGAACTTTACAAAGGAAACAATGCAATGGTATAAATTTCTTACAATAATTCGGGAACAAACATTTCAGTATTTAAATATTAGATCATATATAATATTTTTATTTTGAGACAATAAATAGTAAACAGATGTATTCCTAGCTTACAAAGACGGATTCATTAAATTGCACCACAGGTTAAGAGTAAACACTGCCTTGCCAACACAAAGGAACCTTTGGGCCATCTCATGCAGATTCTGATTCAATTTTTGGGAGAGTCAGAAAATTGTTGGAGAGCATAGCACCATATAAATTTCACAGCTTCCCAACTACACTGCCATCCATTCCGAGTTGGAGGACCTAGGGATAAGCATCCTCGATCCAACAGTTGATTAGGGGAATGGGAACAAGGAATCTACAGGATGTAGTTCAACAGCAGAGACTCTTGTGACAGCATGAAGATAGAGAGTAAAAACAAGAAGAGTTACAAATTCTCCCAGAAGAGGAAAATATACTCCAAGCATAGACAATTGATTTTGCAAACTTTAACTGCTATGCAAGAATCTTCAGTCAATTTAAAACTCAAGGCAGGTTAGACTCTTCGACCTTTCCCTTATATAGCTTAACTTTGACGGAGATTCTAAACATTAAAGTTTATGCTGATAAAGCAAAATAGCTACAGAACTGCAATTTTTATTTTTGCAGAAAATATGGGAATAGCTTCTAACCTAAGTCACCTGACACGGGGACACGGGACACGAAGGACACGAAAATACAAGAGTCCGACACAGGCACGGTGACCCCCGGAATCAGGACACGTATGATACGTTTTATATACATATATATATATTTTTAAAATATATATTAAAATTTAAAAATATAGACATATAGATCCAAAAATATTTAGAAACTAGAACATTTACAAATATTCAATAGAAATTAGAATAAAAACACATTAATGATTAGTAATTACACATTTGTCATTCACAAATCACAATGAGACACATAGATGCATGTCGGAACCATATTTCTCATTAAGTCATCAAAATAAAAATGTATACAATGTACATATATGTCGGAATGCCACTGGGCATTGGCAAATGCCAAATAGACTAAAGTCTAATAGTAAATACAAAAAGGGGTGGATCAAGATGGGAGAATCCCATATGTCAGTAGTCCTCCTCCATGCCTGAATCAACATCAACATACTCATCACTGCCCCTGCCCTGATCCTCATCCTCCTCCCCCTCCTCTCTGCCCATCTGATGACCTGCATCTCCTGCTGTGGAGGATGACCCCTCCATACGATCACTATCATCAAAAGTGACCGGCTATAGCACTGGATCATTAAGATCCATGTTGGCTAATGCCAACTCAATACTGCTGTCCAAACCCATATCATCAGGAAAGACATCCCACATCTTTGTCTTTCC
>LPNX010169412.1:218162-257963 GCA_001517045.1 Pseudotsuga menziesii
TTATGCTCTCTTTCCATATCCCTCCTTTGGTTAGCAGTCACCGCTTTGGATGAAGAAATCCCACAAGAAGGAAGGGCCAACAAATGGCCCTTAACCCGGAAATATGTGCTCATGAACTCATGGTTGCAAAAATTGCATCTCCAAGACACATTGCCTCCCCCACCAAGCTTTGCCCCGGGCCCTTCTTTCCTTGTCACATACTTCCACAAAGGGTATTTTTTTTCTTGGGCTTGTTGTCTTGCTAAAACAGGGTTATATGGAGTATGAGCTCCACTAGCAGCCGATGGAGCACTTGACGGAGGAGGAGAACCGGTTGTGCTTGGTGGAATAGGAGGTGAGGCCCTAGATGGTGCATTTCTCCCTTTCCTTTTACCCCTACCTCCTCCCCTAGCTGATTGAGACATTCCTTTTCTTGTGTGATGGTTGAGCTTGCAATCCTCTCCACAAATCCGCCGGAATGCACTTGGAACCGTTTGGAAACAATGGATAGCCTTCAAATCTCCTTCAAAACTCCTTCACCTGCACATAAAACTCACTCTCAATCAATTGCTTCCTTTCAAATGACAAATAGAAAGACAAAAAATTGAATTTAAGTGAACCCGGCTGTCTTTTTCCACCGATCACGTGTCCTGTTTTCGGGATTCGTGTCCGGTTTTCGGGACACGATGGATTTTCGTGTCCGATTCGATGGAAGTTCGTGTCCGGATTTAGGATTCGACCGAAAGACGAATCGGTCTCGTGTCAGACTCGAATCGTGTCCAATTCGATCCCCACGAGACACGAGGGGGCTAGAGGACGAATCCGGTTTCATAGCTTCTAACAAATTTGCAAGGGAAGTTGCAGCAGAAGAAAGTCTTAAGATTAAATATACTAGAGTTGATTTTGGGAAGGTGATATTAAATGAAATTATTAATCCCAGTAATGAGCAACCAGAGAGAAATAACTGGAAGTTGGGCCCTGTGATTTTACCATAAAATAATGCAAACAGCCTCCCCGGATCTATTTTAAGTTTTTTGTACCAAACAAGAATGTCATCCTGTCAAATCTTCAAATCTTCTCTTTAAGATCCATTGATTACACTCTAATTATAGAGCTAGATAAAGGGTGGGAGGATAGTAAATTAGCATGGATGGAGAATGATCGGCGTAATACATGATTTCGCTGTCAAGGGTTCACAGAAAGAGATCCTGCAAAACATCATTCCAATGGCACAAATACCACCTGCTCAATTGAAGTCTCACAAGGGCAGAAAAGCTAGGAATATAGGCAAATCACTCTCAGTTGGGTCTGCACATGCCTTCCTAGGTTGGATGAAAGTAAAGAAAGCATGACATGACTGACTAGTATTAACTCTGAGAGCTAGTACCAGAACAGTACTCAGGAGGCTTAAATCTGGAGAGATAGAGAAGACAGGAAACCATTTTTGGATTTTTCCCCAGACAGGGTTTTTTATTCCAAGAACATTCATTAAAGGAACCAGCTTAACAATGTAGCTACCAGATCTATAAAAAAATCCTCAGCCACAGAACAAAAGATCAGGAATTTTCATATCTTGAGAATGCCAAATTTTGGTCAAAACTACGTGTTAAGGGATCAGCGACATCAATGCCATCTTTTTCCCCATCTCATTCTCCTTCTCTCTATAAACATCATCTAAAGCTCTAGTTTTTTGGGAAGGAAAACAAGAGTCCTAGGACAAAGATTCTATAGCCCATCCCTGTAGATCTATAAAAGAAAGCCTCAGACACAGAACAAAGGAACAGAAATTTTAATATCGTGAGGATGCCAAATTTTAGACAAAACTAAGTGTTAAGAGATCGGCAACATCAGTGCCACATTTTCCCATCTCTGTAAGCATTATCTAAATCTCCATTTTTTTAGGAAGGAAAGCAAGAGGCCCATGACAGAGAGATTCTATTATCCCTCCTAGCGCCCTCCATTGTAATCAAAAGGACAAATGTTCATTTTGTTGTATAATCAGGATCAAGGCAATTTGCCACTATATGAAGCAATAAAATTTCAAGCAAGTTATTGAAACTAAGGTGAAGGGCAAAAGAAAGGATAAAATTTTCCATGCTATCATATTATCAATAACTTCGTATAAATCTTCCACGGGCTAGGTGAATCTAAATCTAGTATCTACACAACCCATCATATGCACCATTAGCAGAATAAATTCCACCACAAATTTGACTTCTGCCTACTAATCATCATTACTTGCTTCACCTTCTTGCCTCACCTAGCCCAATAGCAACTAAACATTGTGGACTGTAAGGCTTCCCACAACTCAATAATGCATTGTAGAAGAAGGCATGTTGCATAGCATATCGACAAGCTTTAGAAACTCTTTCCAAAGATGGGTCATGTAAATTGCCAAGAAATCATAACAGTTACAAATGAAAAAATAAGTCTCCCTGACAATTTTCATAAGCCACGGAATCCTATTTATGTTCATTAGTGTATTATCATGCACAGAAACATAAAAGGGGATCCAAAATATGTGCCCATGTCTATCTTGAATCAACAATCTAGCAGAATGACAAACAGAAGCAGAGCCTACAAAACCTGTACAACATTGAAGGGTCAAAACTCCTATATGGCATCCTGCAAACCCTCAAACTGAAAGGATGTATCATTCTTTCTTGCACAATCAACTGACCTCAAAAAATATGGCCCTACAGGATAAGTCATAATGTTGTTCAAGAATGGATGGTAACTGATTCTGGTCCACTCATCCATCCGACAATGTAGCGCCTTATCCGCAACTAAGTTTGCTTCATATTTTCCATCTTCCTCTCCCTCGAGAACACCTCTCTATCAAGTATAGATTCGGTCACTTGAGGTTTACAGTAGGGGCCAGTAGCTATTACTTTATTGAAAATCTCTTTATAATAAGAAAATAACTCCCATTTAAAGCACATACAAACACCTCTCTATCAAGTATAGATTCGGTCACTTGAGGTTTACAGTAGGGGCCAGTAGCTATTACTTTATTGAAAATCTATTTATAATAAGAAAATAACTCCCATTTAAAGCACATACAATAGATTTGAACATATGTTCCATGGATGAAAAACAGAATGTTATTAATATTTCAGCTGCATGCCTAAAATTGCACCTGATTTATTCAAGAAGAGTACTCCAAAAATCATGTTGCTTGTAAGAAAGGAGGTTTGGATAAACACATCAGTAACAGGAAAGCAATTCCTTTTCATTACTGTATGGAAAGTGCTATGCATGTTCCAATCCAGAGATTAGAATCAATGTTATCAAGACCAGACCAGTCATTGAACTGGCAGAGCAAAAAACCTAAACCAGACCGGAACTGAAAATTTTTTTAAAAAAGACCAAAAAACAGTTGACCAAAAACTACATAAAATATTCAAATTTAAAAAAAAAATATTCATGTGCATCCATATGAATCCAAACCATTATACACAAATATGCAAAGTTTCTCATGTATATAGCAAGTATGGATGCATATAGCCAAAATAGCACCGAGTGCAATTCATCTCTGAACCAAAATACATCAACAAAGAGGCTCTAAATGGCCTTTAGAGTCCAAAATAAGCATTGAACTAATCAATAACTATAATCTAGTGTCTACAATTTGATCATATGGTGCTACTAGTCTAGACTCTAATTGTGCATAGTAGACACCCTAAAACCTCCTATCCAAGCATTAAAAAAAGAAGAAAAAGTAATCTTGCTTGAGAGAATTTTCAAAGATACAAGGGGAAAATGGTAGAACTATCATCCTGTGTACAATTTACCAAGCTCGTCCCTTTTTATGAATGCACAAAGAAAATCAAAGACTGAAATAAGTATGTGATCAAAACACACATAGATTAAGCTCTGAAAAAAAAACAATAAGCAAATTAACTGCACTTAACATTACAAAGTTATCTCCTCACTATTGTCAACAGTTGTCAACGATTTCATGCTGGATCAATGAAAGAGTGGTGATCCTAATGCCCCCACCAAGGTTCAAGTCTCCCCAATGACACATTTGAGCTTTGTGCCCATGCTTGTTGTGTGCCTGTACTTCTGAAAGCAGTGGGGGGCAGGTGCAATCCCTGGGTGACTTTGGTGGAATAGATACCCATGCTACTTGCAGCCTCTCAACCGAAGGATTCCAAATTGACTATTATCCCATATTGAAGAAAGGCAAACTTGCCAAGTCGGAATATAAGAGAAACTTCCAAAGACAACACAATTTAAAAACAAAAACAAAAACAAAAATATTCTCACTGTAATGATAATAAGTTATCTTGCATGGGTTCAAAAGCATGAAAATGATGAGAACAGATTGCAGATTTATGTTTTAGAGGTGAACTCCATGCTTTAAGCAGACCTCAATCAAAGGTTACATGCTTGGCTACATCTTCGCCTATATTTCCAATGAGTTTCTTCCTGAACCCTCTGCAATATATTCTCCGGCAATATACATGCAAAATTGATTTATACTATGATGAACGTTCTTTACATGCATGCATCTAGCCAAAAGTAGACCCAAGTAAACACAGAAACCGAGAGAAAGACAAAAGAGAACAAAAGAAGAACAAAACAAAGAAAAATGCTACCAAAATAAAGATCAAAGGGGAAATAGAGGACAATTATCAGCCAAACCAAAAGCAAGAGACAGACAATGTTTAGAGAAAGGTGACCCAAAGGGTACAAAGAAAAACTATGCAGACAAAAATGAAATAAAAATGCAGCGATGACATTTAAGATCAGCAATGAATTATAGTCTATAGAACAAAGATTAAATAAATATCAGTAACACTTGAGACATTATAGGAACATTTCCAAGGTTTATGTTTAATCTGTTCTTTAGGAAGACCATCGCCAGCCAACTGGAGTGAATTATATCATAGCCATAGTTTTTCTTTTTTTTTTTCTCTGGGATGACATTACTGACCAATAGCTGTATATCATGTAGACATCCTTAAAAAGATGTTGTACAAAAGATCCATTATATTTATAGTAAGGTTTAGGGATAGTATCAAGTAACAAACAAAGAAACCAGTTTACTAGATTTATAGTAAGGTTTAGGGATAGTATCAAGTAACAAACAAAGAAACCAGTTTACTAGATGAGCCACATCTGCTATAACTCTTGGCCAAGGCCTTATAACAAGGCTTCTAACTTCTTCTGAAATGCATTGGCCTTCAGTAATTGAATAGGCAACTCCAATCTGACCTCCTTGAAAGACGAGCAGAATAGCAGGATTATGGAGCAGAACTACCAAAACCACTTTAAAATGAAACATCAAACAGATGATATAATTCAAGGTATTATTGGAAACTTCTGTTGTTTATAGCAATAGGCACGTGCCTTGATTGCTTGCATCTGTATAACTCATCATGCTTTTCCCTTTTGTTTTCCTATAGTATAATGACTAGTACCATTCATGTTACTTGAGCTCCTTAGACTTTGGACAAAATTTGAGCACTTCCTTGGTGTGCTCAAAATTTAACTAATAAAAGATAGTCGTATAAAGTTATTAACCACGTTTTGTTCTGTGGATGGTAACATTGCTTCTTTATTTCTCTCTTTTGAGACATCCCAGGACCTAATTGTGTTAATACAAGAAAAGAACCCATCTCATCCAGGTTAAAAACATAGAAAAAATCACATTTGCCTGGAAAAAGCTTAACATCTCAGTCATAGAACGTCCATTTAACTTTTCTTAACTACATAATTTGTGGGCTGCTGCAAGACCCTTAAGTTCAGCTTATAGGAAGCTAACCTCCTTGGCCCGATCTTCTTCATCCTCCCTGTTGTACTTTTCATAAGCCTCGGCATCATCAACAAACAAGCTTGCATCTGAAAGGAATAATTCCCGCCCACTGCATACATCCATAGTTTAATCAATGAGCAAGCATGCTTATAGAGCCACCAGCTATAAACATCTAAATAGATGTGACAAAAACCTTACCTCATACGATCATTTTTCGCTCTCTCAGCTCTCTTAGTAGCAAGCTCAGCTTCCTTCTGGTCTGTCTTTTTCTTCTTCCATTCATAAAATAAGTCACCATTAAGAGGAGTCGTGGTTTTTGTTTGCCGTCGCTAAGAAAGTACATGAGAACAATTAAAAAAATCAGTACTGAACGAAGGATCATATACTTATATCAGGGAAAACCAATTTCCATACACAACATACTACATTCCATTTCATGGCATGAAACCCCAGCATTCATGGGCAGAAATCTTTCATGGAAGCTAAATACATGTAATTTTTTTGGTATTCAAGCTTACCTGATTTTCAATCTCCTCTTCAATTGAAATCTTCTGCGTCTCTTCCTCTAACAAAGCCTTCATTTGAGACTTTAATACATAGCCAGGAGGCAGAGCATGTCTATAGTGACATTCTTTTCCTCCATTGGGACAAGTCCAAAACCAGCCATATTGTTTTTTCTCCACAGCATCCAAAAAGTGTTTACATACCTGTCACACAAACATGAAGAAGGGTACACAAAGTCGAAAGAGGGGAAGCTAAAGTTAGTAGGTAGGCATAAGAATTTTGCATAATAGCACCAAAAAGAAGTCTAGCATAAACATTATAAAACAATGTGCACAACACAACTGAAAAGTTAGGCATATGCATCACCAAAACAAAATATACCATCTTGGCTCTACATTAAAGTATAGCAATCACCTGGTACAGTGAAGCATCTAGAAAAATAAATACTCTGTAAAAAAATTTACATACAATATCAGTTGGCTTGTTCTGGTTGTACTCCTTTCCCTTGGATTCTACCACCTTTGCAAGTGTTTCCAGATCCCAATCATCCATAGTGTCTAGTTGCAATAGCAAGGGGAAAACGTCAGCAGATAAATATCTAACAACTAAGAACTAAACTAAATGATGACTTTCTTGATATTGACGATAACCCATCCAACTTTCCAATTCAATAGGTATCATACCAGAGAAAAAGAGCACATAAAAACTCAATCGTTAACTGATAAAAATTTATAATTTTTTCAATGTGGGTACAAACCAACAAGTTCCATAAATGGCATTCAGTGGGAGGCCTAGGATCATGCACAGATAACCAAGATTTTATTGTATTTAAAATCAAGAAAAAATTAAGGAATTGCAATTCTCTAACCTGGGAAACAAACTGGTAATTCCCTAAAAATGGAACTCACAGGAAGATGTAGGGCCTAAACAGATAATCAAAATATATACTGAAATGCTTAGACAACAGACTGCCACTCGACTAAATGATGAAGAATTTACCTCCCATGGTAGCCAAAAACCACAAAGATATAATTAAACCATAGTTTTCATTAACCTACAGATAAAGGTCAAAATGCATCCCATTTCTCTGGAGTCCCATTCATGCATTCACATATTAAAGATTACTCAACTGACTAGAAGCAGGCAATGGTCTTCTGCTGCTAAACCTAACATTCTGCTATCAACATCAAGATATAAGCATTTCCCAAAACAAAATACAATTCTGCTTGTAAACAACAAATAGAAAAATTTCACAAAGACTTGACATGATAAACCACACCTTCATCTCGCTTATCACTATACAGGTCAATCTTTTCACCCTTTCTCTGTACATTCAAGTCGTGCGAGAATTTGCACTTAAAACCCTTGCCACATTGCCCAGCCTTAAAAAATTCACATACTATAGATTTGGGATCAACACCTGCATTTTTAAAAGGATATAGTCCAAATCATAAAAGTTAGCACAATGATCAGTTCAAGGGATTAGAATAATAAGATCATAGCAAGACAGCTTTCATTCTCGTATGTACTAAAGAACTTTGGTAAAAAAAACTTTCCTATGCGTGTGTGACTGCCTATTACAAACAAATAGGCTTCTTGAATATAAAACGAGAACTAAAATAAGGCGTAAAACAATATATTTAGTAGCCGAAGGCAGCCATTGAGTGATGTTGAAATAAAAATACCCTCAACAAAATGTTATAGCAAATTATACTGGTTTTAAATTTGATGATGTCTCTAAAAGCAACCATGGCATTGTGGGAGCTGGAGGAATCTTCAAAAAATAAAAATAACTTGGTCATGTGTTACAACATGCGTTTGAGTATGGCAATTAATAATGAGGCTGAAATTGCAGCTCTAATTCAGGGATAGTGGTCCTTTGCAGACTCCAAGCTGGTAATAATTGAAAAAATAAATATTTATGCAACATGGTCATTTTATTAGGTCCAAAGTACATAGCCCAACATGTTAGCTCAACCAGTTGTAGCCAATGTTTCTGGGAATTTGGCTAGTTCTGTGCCGGTAGCTGCTCTATTTGAATCCCTCTGGATTAGGCACATTAGTCAACTCTGATGAGTTTACTAGGAATACCAACCATGAACGTGGGGAAGCATCGCTTTGGTTTCCCTGCAGGGTTGTGCTTCAAACAAGGGAGCTCGAAAGTAGATGTCAACAATGTAGTATTAATTTAAGGTCAGGAATAAGTTGGTTAATTCACTTAACCAACTTATGGTGCTACATAATGATGTAAAGAGAGATGAATAACTTGAAAGCATGGTAATTGCATGAAAATACATTGTGCCATTAATTATTCTCTTCAAATATGTTAGTGTGCTGTGCACCCACATAAAATCCTATATGTTATCGGGGCAATACCAAACTTGACATGTGAAGAATAGAGTCAATTTCTTTTATGCTTGCAAGAGTACATGCGGTATCAAGGTTCACCTAGTTTGTGTTTGTGTTTGCTTTCAATGACAATGAAATTCAAAAAAATTGCAGGTGAAAGAATATATGTTAAAATTTACCATTAGGTTTCGCAAAAGGAATTAAATGAATTTTGTTAACTTCCTAAAAAAGTGTTAGAATATCATATATTTCCGGTCATGGAAAAAAAAATGGCATAACTGTTGGGGCACGCACCTTAACAGTCATTAATTTTGGTAACTCCGCGGTTTTTGCGCGAAGCTGTAAGCGGAGTTGCAACACAAAATAGTCTTAGGGGTGTCGGGGTTGGGTCAAAGCCCCTCTTTTTGTAAATGTCCCACGATTTGCGGGTACCCATGGTTTAAGTCCATGGCATTGTAATAGTGCACTTGTATAAATAAGGCACTTATGTAAAGGAGTCAAGTAAAGTTATAGTATGTTCTATTATGATGAGAATTTGATGCGAAGGCCTGTTTTTGGGTTTTAAGGTTAAATCCCAGCTGTGTGCGTGGACAACCTCTGCAGCTGAGTGCGCAGAGAGTTTTTGTAAAAAAGGTTCTGCAGCTGAGTGCACAAATCTGAAGCTAAGTGCGCAGTTTTGGGTGATTGAGAAGATCTGCACCTGAGTGCACAGATCAGAACTGTGATTTTGTAAAGAGTTGAATATAAAAGCAGTTCTGTGGACATAGCCCCTACACTGGGGGTGAACCACGTATATCTTGTGTTGTGGCCGTTCTTTTATGTCGTTTCTGTTATGTTTTTATGCATTTGATAAGTAGATTAATGATAAAGTAAAATAAACTGCTAAAGATTAACTTCGCTGTGAATTCCCAGTTAAGGGTTGAGCAAGAAACTGTCTTTTATCTAAACTGCGAAGCTATTTAAGTAAATATCGAAGCTCTGTGTTGCATGATTATAATTTGTTAAGGCTAAAGGTACAGTAATATCCCTCTTTTGCTTGCAGAAACCTGATTCTACGGCACCCCATAGCTATTTCGGGTGAGACTGCAACCTGTTCGCACGTTGTTGCCGAAAGGGCCAACACTGTGGGTCTTTTGTTGGTGCGAAGTTAATAGTATAAAACCCGGGTCTGCCCATAGCCCAACAAATTGGTTCCGTTGCCTGTTGAATTCAGTGTCTGCTTCAAGAGGGATCTACGTCATACCTAGAGGGATATGTTTTGGAGACCCTCAGTAAAAGAAATCAGTGACTGGATTGAAGATACCTATTTGAAATTTGCTGAACAAGAAAATAAGGATCCTCGTCGTAGCTCAAACGACTTCTTGCAAAGGTACGTTTTTACTGATATTTATGAAATTTTCTTTGGTAGTATCCACATAGAATTGCACCAGTGGTTATCCAGGTTGACAGAAAGAAAGACAAACTTCAAAGAAGATCAGTTTCTGGACTGGACCCAGCAAGAATTAATATATTGAAAAGGGTGAACAACGCGATATCACGAGCTGTTGATTTCTGGACAACGCAAACCCTTGAAGCATTTGTGACGGAGTTCGCCATCGACACAAGTACTTCCTTTAGCGAAGCTGAACGACAGTTTTTCAAAGGACCAAGGGGTAAGTACTTGAATTCATTTGCTCTTGGCTGAAAAAGACATATTGCTTATAGAATCAGATTGCTAGATTTATTACTACTAACCTATGTTTGGAAGTGAAAGTGACTTCGACAAGCAAAGTGGTTTGCTGCGAAGCGGTAAAAGATACAAGAGAAAGCTTGGATCCTATACCCTAGGCCAAAATACCGAGTATATCCCAGTAAGTCCAGAAGACTCTGAGTCCGAAGAAACCCCTTCCGTTAGAAACCCTCCTATAACCCCGCAGCGAAGATCTGTTATCCCCGAGAACCCGTCGCAGTCTGAAAGTAACCCTAGCCCGAGTATTCCTGTCGCAGGTCAGTCTACCTCAACAAGTTCCCCTCCTCCTCCCCCTCCCTCCCCCCTAGATCCAATATGGCCCATGTGAGTGATGATATTAAATTACCAGTCTTTAAATGAACTGGATCAGAGGATCCAGAGCAGTTTTGGTTCTTATGCGAAGCTGTGTGGACTGCTAAGAATATTATGGACCAAGATATAAGAAGAGCGCAGCTGGTCACCTCTTTCAGAGATCTAACTTTGACTTGGTTTATGAAGTTTTCCAGTACTCAGAGCCATGTCTTGGCTGATATTAAAATAGCAATGATTAAAGAGTTCAACAAGCCTAAATCAGAGTCACAGTGCATAACTGAACTGAAAGAGATTCAGCAGAGGCGAGGTGAATCAGTTTGGGACTTTGATCAGAGGTTCAAAGTTCTGCTAGATCAAGTTAGCTTCACTATTGGACCAGAACAGCATAAAGAATGGTTCATTGTAGCATTATTACCTCATATCAGAACTCCACTCATGCAACAGAAGGTTGCTGATCAGCAAGAAGCTTTGGAAATTGCTATGATACTTGAGACAACTCCTGTTCAAGATAATTCTGGAATAGCCCAAATACAAGCACGGTTAGCAGAAATGGCTTTGGAGTTTCGCAACATGAAAAAAGGGAAGTCTATTCGAGAAGAGGTTTGGTGTACACGATGTAAGACAGAAGGTCATGACAAAGAACAGTGTCCTATGTTAAGAAATTACCTGAATACTGGTGCACCAAACCCATTTAATCCTTCTATTCTATATTGTGAGATCTGTAGAACGACTAGCCAACATCGACCTGAAGATTGCTATCTGCTGCAGAGATATGTTCAAGTACCCAAGAATCCCTATTGCAAGTTCTGTAAGTCAGTTGGGCACAACGAAGATGAATGTCACAGCTTTGACCTCATGAGAGCGCGAACCTATGATGCTTATAGGGTACAACCCGATGCACAAGGCAATAATGGATATGGTTACCGCGGTGGTCGAGGTAGTTTCAGAGGTCGTGGTCGTGGTGGTATGCCTGGAGGAGGTCAAGGCCATGTTATTCGCTATAACTGTAATCAGGCAGGACATGTAGCTAGACACTGTCAAAACCCAACTACGACATGTCGATATTGCAGAGCAGTCGATCACATGATTGAGCAATGCCCACAGTTGATAGCCAAGATACAAGAAAGAAATGGCCCTCCTACTCAGAACATTCAGATGATTGTTGTAGAGCAAAGACCTATCCCAACCGTTAACATTGTTACAAGGAGTGGAGCTACGACGCAGGTGCAGAATAAGGAAAAACAGCCTGACGAGGCTTGGGTCCGCAAGACCCCAGAGAAAATTCCAGCCTTCGATGTTGGAAGAGAAAAAGGAACATTTATGGAAGCCAAAAAAGACTGTTGATCCGAGCACATCAGTAGCACCTACGCAACAACATCAACAGCAGTTACAGTCTCAAGAAGCTTCGTCGGATCAAGTAAGTACACTGTCATCATTTTTACAGAGTTGTATGAAGCTATTAAGGAATCAGAATGCTTTGAATGAGTTACAAAAAGTTATTGCATCATGCAAACCTCAGCGAAGCTCTGATAAAGGAAAAACTGTTAATAGAGTTAAAAGGACTGGAAGAGAAATAAGATTGCATGCTCAGATAGGAGAGTATGACATGACTGATATCATTTTAGACCTGGGATCAGAAGTGAATGTCCTAACTAAGCAGACATGGGAACAAATGGGAAAACCTACCCTTGAATGGTCCCCTATACAGTTGAGATTGGCCAACCAGCAGAAGATTGTGCCCTTGGGAAGACTCCCTAGTGTGCCCATAGATATTGATGGAGTCAGTACCTTAGCAAATTTTGAAGTCATTGAAATAATTGATGATAGCAACCCCTATCCAGCATTACTAGGAATTGAATGGGCAATAGACAATTCTGCAGTAATCAACCTTAAGAATAGGCAGATGACTTTTGAAGGAAAAGGTTTGAGAGTCATAATACCATTGGACCCCTCTCAAGGAGAAAGGTATACAGAACCAATCAGAGATGAAGATCAGGATGTTTTGGATCGTATCTACAACATCACAGCTAAAGAAGAAGACTATGTTAACCCTACTGCTGAAGGTATAATGGATTGGCAGTGTGACAGTTCTTGCATGACTGATTCTGACGAAGGCTTAGAGAATTGGCAGAATAGACTTTATGAGCTACATGGACATCAATGTGCAAGAATTACCAAGTCTCTCAGATGGCTTGGCTCGCAGACAAGAGTCTTGCCTACCTTTGATGGCTTGACAAACCCAGAAAATTTTATTGTACAATTCTCAGAGCAAGTACCAGATTCACAGAAAATGGAGACCCTAGATTCAGCACTCAGAGCCACAGCTGCCAGATGGTGGAATGGTCATAAAAAGTATATTCAGAACTGAGAAGCTTGTCAAAAAATTTCGTTGCCTGAGATTCATGGATCAACCTCAGGAGGTGCGAAGCAGATTTGATGGTAAGACTAGCCCTCGGGAACACTTGGAGCAGTGTTATGAAGCATAGAAGCATGTACCTTGTGAAAAATGGGTACATAGGTTTGTGCACACTTTGGAACCTGTAGCAAAGAACTGGTATGCGGAGGTTGAGCTCCGCCATGGTACTGTAAGTTGGGATAGCCTCACTGATAGTTTTGTGCTTACATTTTCTATTAATGATGTTTGCCCTTCTTTGGACGTAGCTATTAGGTTGATCCATACTAAGGTGTTTGATGATAAAGAAATAGCAGAGTACCAACCTGATTGGAAGGAACAAGAAGCTAATGCAGTAGAATGCTACAACCTCGCAATTGACGAGGATGATGACCCGCGCAACATTAATATTCTTGAGTCAGAAGAACACTGCGAAGTACATGGACCAGCAGTCGAAGCACCTGAAGTAACTCAGCCCTTGAAAACAAGGAAAGTAAACATTGGATCAGAAGAAATGCCTAAGTACGCCACCATTGGAGATTATTGGCATGAAGAAATGGTGAGCAAAGTGACTGAACTTCTCCATGAGTATCAGGACTTATTTCCGACGAAGTTCTCAGAAATGAAAGGTATCCTTGGTGATATAGGAGTGATAAGAATCCCTTTGAAAGCTGATGCGAAGCCTATGAAGCAGCGCCCTTATAGGCTGAACCCTAAGTATAAAGAAAAAGTCAGAATGGAGCTAGATAAGATGCTCCCTGCAGGAATCATTGAGCCTGTCGAAGAGTCCGAATGGGTCAGTCCTATGGTGGTACAAGAAAAGAAGACCAAAAGAGAAATCAGAATCTGCGTCGATCTGAGGAAGCTGAATGATGCCTGTTTACATGATCATTTTCCTACTCCCTTTACAGATGAAGTTTTAGACAATGTCGGAGGTCAAGAAGTGTACTCTTTCACTGATGGATTTTCAGGTTACCATCAGATCAGAATTGCTCCAGAGGATCGACATAAAACAACCTTCGCTACAGAAATGGGATCTTTTCAGTATACAGTTATGCCCTTTGGATTGACGAATGCACATGCTATGTTTTCCAGCATAGTCATATCTGCATTTAAGGAATTTATACATAAATTCTTGGAAGTTTACTTTGATGATTGGACCATCTTTGGTTTATTGAAAGATCGTAGAGCCAGTTTAAGACTTATGCTGGGCAAGTGTAGACAGCATCAGATTTCATTGAACCTGAAGAAGTGTATCTTTTGTGCACCTTTTGGAATTCTGCTAGGTCACATTGTATGTAAGCAAGGATTGATGATGGATCCTGCGAAGATAGCCATTATTGTGAACCTGCCACCTCCGAAGTCTGTTAAACAACTTCGCACTACGCTTGGTCATACTGGATATTACAAGAAATTTATTAAAGGATATGCTCAAATTACAGCCCCTATGGAAAAGAAATTGCAAAAAGATATTAAGTTTGAGTGGACACCTGAGTGTCAGGAAAGCTTAGATATTTTGAAAGAAAAGATGGTAACTGCCCCTATCTTAGTATTCCCTGACTAGAATAAGAAGTTTCATGTGCATGTCGATGCATCCTCCATTGCTTTGGGTATAGTATTGGCTCAGTCAAGCGAAGGTAATATTGATCACCCTATTTGAGCAGAAAAGAATTATACTACGACAGAACGAGAAGGTCTAGCTATGGTTTATGCCTTGCAGAAATTTCGACATTATCTGTTAGGATCTCATTTTAAGATGTTCAGTGACCATTCCGCTTTGAAGTATTTGGTTAACAAGCCTATGTTAGGTGGAAGGATATGCAGATGACTGATTCTGTTCCAGGAATATGACTTTGAGATCATAGTTAAGCCTGAAAGACTTAACCTAGGGCCTGACCACTTGTCGAGGCTCGAGTCATGAGAAGAGCCCACTAGTTTGGACGAAGGTCTTCCTGATGCCCAGTTGCTTGCCATTCAGATGGTTGATGACTATTTTCAAGATATTGTTCAGTACTTGTCTACAAGGTTTGCACCCGCTGAGATGACAACACAGCAGAAGAAGCAGTTGGTGGTTAAAGCAGCTGACTTTACCTTGATAGCAGGACAGCTATATAAGATGGGACCAGATGAAATACTGCGCAGATGTGTCCTAGAGCATGAAATGCCATTGATTTTGGCTGAGGCACATTCTGGAGCAGCAGGAGGTCATTATGCAAGAAAAGCTACAGCTCAGAAGATTCTGACAACTGGATTGTGGTGGCCTACGATTCATAAGGATGCAAGAGAGTATTGCCACAGCTGCGATATCTGTCAGAGGATAGGCAAACCGTCCAGAAGGGATGAGATGCCTTTGGTTCCACAGGTAACTTTACAAGCATTTGACAAGTGGGCTATTGATTTTGTTGGACAAATCAACCCCCCTGCAAAGAAATCTGGAGCAAGATACATTATTACAGCAACTGATTACCTTACTCGTTGGGCCGAAGCTCAACCAGTAAAGAACTGTAGCGCTGCTACAGCTGCGAAGTTCATCTTCGATAATATCTTGTCAAGATTTGGGTGTCCTAGAATTCTTATGAGTGATCAAGGATCACATTTCCTAAATAAGACTATTGAAGCGTTGACCAAAGAATTTCAAGTGTATCATCAGAAGAGTACTGCCTACCATCCTCAAGCAAATGGAACTGTCGAAGCCTTTAACAAGATCCTTGAGCACGCTCTGACAAAGGTTTGCAATGTTAACAGAAATGATTGGGATCTTAGAATTCCAACAGTACTATGGGCTTATAGAACCACTTACAAGAAGTTGACAGGCCATACACCTTTTAGGCTGGTATATGGACAAGAAGCAGTTATGTCCATAGAGTTCATTGTTCCTAGCCTCAGAATATCTGCCTTCACAGAGATGGATGACCCAGCTATGTTGAAAGAAAGGTTGGCAAAGATACTAGAACTAGAAGAAGACAGATTCATTGCAGGTTTCCAGCAGCAAGTACAAAAAGCTAAAGAAAAAGCATGGCATGACAGACACATTAAGAAGAAGCAATTCCAGATTGGTGATCGTGTGCTCTTGTACGACAGTAAATTCATGAAGTTCCCAGGTAAGTTCAAGACACATTGGAAAGGACCATACATAGTTCAGGAAGTTACTGATGGTGGTGCAGTCCAGTTAGCTAAATTGAATGGACAAATTTTACCTTCCATGGTGAATGGAAGTAGATTAAAGAAGTACAGGGACAAGCCTGGACCCCCTAATCAGAAGTAACAGCAAGAAGGAGAGTCTAAGTACCAAGAACAGTTGAAATTGGGTACTAGACTATAATGAAGTTGTTCTCAAATCTACGAAGTGTCGAAGGCTGTCAAAGTTCGAAGGTCGAAGTGCTGTTGGAGCTTGTGTCAGGATGGGTTGAAGGTCAATATTGTGTCAAAGGTCCTTATTGTGGCGTAGCTGAAGTTAGTGGTTGTGCCGAAGAAGAAAGGTGTGTCGCAGCTTAAAATGTGACCGTTGGGACAAATTAGATTTGGCGGCACCGACACGTGAACTGCCTTAACTACCTGTAATGATGAGATTTTGGGAAATCTAGCGCCGTGTGGACAAGATCTACCGCCGTTCGGTCAAATTTGGTATCTTTGATGCACAATTATGACAGATTTGATCGTTGGATTCTTTAAGAAGACACCCAGCTCTGTGCATTTCACATTACACATTGTTTTACAGTTTAGTCCATGACAGCTGATCATGGAGTCCAGTAAGTGTTGAGAGGACTCAGACAGAGGGGTCTGCAGAACCTTATGAGCAATCCACCTACATCTGCACCCTGCGAAGAGACTGCCCTAGTACCGAATCAACCAATGCAGACACAATCAACCAAGAAGAAGTTCAAGGCAGAAGTTCGCTCTAAGTGGCACGAAGAGAAAGATGACGCCGAAAGATATTTCGAGAAGGAAGATAGCAGAATGAGAGACGGTCATAGGGAACACAGGCAGTCTGCTAAGGATGAACAGATAGAGCAAGCCATGGCAGTGGTAGAAGTAGCAGAAGGAATGACGATGATGACAGGCATATAAGGGAGAAAGACGGCAGGAGGATTAAAGATGATGCTTACAGAGATGCAGATGGATACAGAACTCGACAGAGTGCAAAAGGAGTTAGTAGAGAAGGAGCAAGCAGCCGAAGATATCATGTGCAGCCTCAACAAGCAGTTTACTGTCTTCGCCAACAAGATTCTCCCACCAGACAAGCAGCAGAATGTCTCGGGACGGGACACTGGTGAGTCTTAGGGGCCTGTTGGGGCGCGCACCTTAACGGTCATTAATTTTGGTAACTCCGCAGTTTTTGCGCAAAGCTGTAAGCGGAGTTGCGACACAAAATAGTCTTAGGGGTGTTGGAGTTGGGTCAAAGCCCCTCTTTTTGTAAATGTCCCACGATTTGCGGGTACCCATGGTTTAAGTCCTTGGTATTGTAATAGTGCACTTGTATAAATAAGGCACTTATGTAAAGGAGTCAAGTAAGATTATAGTAGGTTCTATTATGATGAGAATTTGATGCGAAGGCCTGTTTTTGGGTTTTAAGGTTAAGTCCCAATTGTGTGCATGGACGACCGCTGCAGCTGAGTGCGCAGAGGGTTTTTGTAAGAAAGGTTCTGCAGCTGAGCGCGTAGATCTGCAGCTAAGTGCGCAGTTTTGGGTGATTGAGAAGATCTCCAGCTAAGTGCGCAGATCAAAACTGTGATTTTGTAAAGAGTTGAATATAAAAGCAGTTCTGTGGACGTAGCCCCTACACTGGGGGTGAACCACGTATATCTTATGTTGTGGTGGTTCTTTTATGTCGTTTCTGTTATGTTTTTATGCATTTGATAAGTAGATTAATAATAAAGTAAGATAAACTGCTAAAGATTAACTTCGCTATGAATTCTCAGTTAAGGGTTAAGCAAGAAACTATCTTTTATCTAAACTGCGAAGCTATTTAAGTAAATATCGAAGCTCTGTGTTGCATGATTATAATTTGTTAAGACTAAAGGTACAGTAATATCCCTCTTCTGCTTGCAGAAACCTGATTCTGCGGCACCTCATAGCTGTTTCGGGTGAGACTGCAACCTGTTTGCAGGTTGTTGCCGAAAGGGCCAACACTGTGGGTCTTTTGTTGGTGCGAAGTTAATAGTATAAAACCCGGGTCTGCCCATAGCCCAACATTAACCCTCTACTTACCCCACACAAACAGCTTGTTTCTATATATAAACCACCTTGAGAACAGAGGGGATTCCACTTTCCATGTTCTTGCTCCAGTTCTCCACTTTTCATTCTTCTTTGCAATTGAGTCTAACACTATGCTCGTCCTTTTGTCTGATATAACCATTGCCTACTTGGAACATTGACTTGCTTCTCTACTAGTGCCTCTGTAGAGTCCACAATGGGAGATGCATGCAAGAAGCTGTGTCCTGCAAAAATTTAAGTGTGTATCCTATCCCTTGAGGTCTAGTTGGGGCTAGCAAGGAGACACCGATACATTACTCTTCTATTTAGTAGGGCCTACCAAGATTTTTTGTGGTTGAGGAAGAAGATTATTCTCATGCAAAAGTCTTGACCTACTTAGGGCTAACAATGCTTTTGTTGATACATGTTGCTTAAGCATTGTAGCTTTAAGAGGTTTGCTACTACAACTTTATCCTCTTTCCCATATTCATGCCCTACCTCAAGGTTAACATTTGTGTCTGAATGCCTCTGGCTAGGTGGTGAATCCATAGCCTGAAAATCTATTACTTAATTGTACATAGTAAAAAAATAAGTTTTGAGGATGCATGACAATTTCTATACTGATGTATTCTCCTGGATTTGCAAGACATGAATTCTATCATCATACCTTGTTGATTTGGATTATTGTCTTGGAATGAGATGGATAGTTTATAATTTATATGATCTTTCATGCATTTAACTTAAGAGTCAAATTATTGTTCATACTCTTATAAATTAGTATCAGAGTTGTTCATAAGAACTTTATGCCAGTTTCGGGATGTTAGAAACTGAACAGGAGGCTGTGACTGAGTTTTGTAACACCTGCATAGCACAAATGCCAGCAGAACAGGGCAATTAAGGATGGAACCAAAGCGATCATTGCAGCATATAAAAGCCCTCATTAATAAAATCCAAGCAGCCGTCAGAAATTCTTGAATCTTCTGAACAGTAGTTATGATCCTACCTATGCAAGCCAGAAAATAATTTTAATGGTCTCTATAGTTAGAGGATAGACCAATATCCCCACCTCTCGAAATATCTATCACAACTGGATTCCCCTGAATAAAATTCCCTCCCATCTTGCAAAATACTAATATTATATTATGTTTAAAAACTTGCAAGATATAATTTTAAGCTATCTGAATTAAAAGGTTTGTTTAACTGTGTAAATTATGACTGCGTTCTGAACTCATGGCCACGTTCAGAAGCACTTTACGCTCATCCAGACTCCAGTAAAAAAGCAGTGGAATAAACTAAACCGGATAAATAGTAAAATATATGAATTTTGGCAAACATTCGGCAATGACATTATTAATGACATCACGTCATATTCAGAACCCTGAAGAGATCAACTTCAGGTTGACGGAACTTAAGAACTGGTGTTCACACTTTGTTTTACAAATGTAGTTCCTTTACAGAAACTTATTCTCTTCCAGAGCAAAATTGATTTAGATAACAAAACCATTAAATAGAAGAAAAAAATAAGATAAATTCAAAACCTTACCTGGAGGAACTTTCGGCTGACTGACGGCAACTTTAAACAGGTCGTTCAGCTCCTTCTCCCTCTTCTTTTCGTCTTCCTTCTTTTGCTGCAATCCAAACAAATAGATCAATCCTCACCCTGAAACCCTAGTAAATTTCGATCGCCGTAAATCCTCAGAAAACCGGGAGAAAAAAATCACCTTCGCTGCATTAACCTTGGCATCGGGTTTGGGCTGCACGGATTGCTTAAGGCTCTGGACATATTTCTGAACATTTTTGCTCTTGTTCTTGTTCTTGAGGCCAAAGGTCTTGTCCTCCACGACCTTCTGCTTTTTGGCCACATCGGCCTTAGATTGCTGCTTGGGAGGCATGGTTATGCTCAGTGGCCTGAAATTCGCTTCCAAAATACGCCGGCTGAGAGCCGAATCAAGAGGAAATTTTGGCCTGTCGCAGCAACGAAGAGATGGATCAAAAAATTGGATGGCGCAGACGAGGGTTTTGAATTTATGATCGGGATAAATGAGGTTTACCCTTACCCCGCTGCCTTATTTCTCTGCTGCAACTTTATTTTTCTTGTCTGTCTCACGTTAGAAAGAGGGCTAAAGATTTGTTTCCTGCGGCATTTTTTTTTGCTTTTACAAACTAATTTTTGGCTGCGGTGATACCGCTTTAAATATAGCACACTTCACTGTGGCATGGGCCATTTGTTTGTGGAATTTGGGTGACGGTCACATGTAGATTTTAAATGATTGTTATAAAGTGGGCACGCAATGCCTTATTTTGGGGCCCCAAACTCAAAGTCGTTAAGCCCATGTGTCCATTTGCGCATTGGTGTCTATTAAGTACTCTTGGAATTTTGCATTAATGGTGGTTTGGAATTTTCCATTAGTTTTTGGTTTTCCACGTGAATCTTTGTGATATCGTAATTTCTAGTTGCATCGAGAATAGCTAGATACTTAAAATCCAGTATGGGGAAGAGGTTGTCAGGTCTAACATTCCTATGTCGTAACTTATTAAAATAAAAAGTAATTATGAAAATCATGTGATCTTGTTAAGAAATATAGGTTTGTCAGGTTACGTAATCTAACATTCCCATGTGGGCTCATAACTTATTAAAAATAAAAAGTAATTAAGAAAACCATGTGATCTCATTAAGCACCAGTTTTTTGATGTGTAAACATTTCCTTTCTGTGAAAAACAATAATAATAAATAAAAAAAATAATTACACCTAATGAAATTGCATCCTTCTTGGTGCTTAATACATCCGAGTTTAAGATGGATCTATGCTAGTTTTATTTTTCACTTCATGTTGTCTAGTTCATAGGATTTTGTGCTTTAGAGATGCTTAGGTAATGCAATAGGAAGTGCATTGACAATTAAAAATATACAAATTATAGTAAATTAAATATATACAATATATGCAATGCCTTTTTTCGGGCCCCAAATGCAAAGTCGTTAAGCCCATGTGTCCACTTGTGCATTGGTGTCTATTAAGCACGGTTGGAATTTTGCATTAATGGTGGCTTGGAATTTTTCATTCGATCTTGGTTTTTCACGTGAATCTTTGTGACATAGTAATTTCTAGTTGCATCGAGAATAGAGAGATGCTTACAATCTAGTATGGGGGAGAGGTTGTCAGGTTACATAATCTAACACTCCCATGTCAGCGCATAACTTATTAAAAATAAAAAGTAATTAAAAAAATCATGTGATCTCATCAAAAAATATTAAAAATAACATAGGTACATCTTCAACCTAGATCTATTAAGTACCAATTTCTTGATGTGTAAAATTTCCTTTATGTGAGAAAAATTTAAGATAAAAAAATTGACACCTAATGAAATTGCATCCCTCTTGGTGCTTTTATGTGAGAAAAATTTAAGATAAAAAAATTGACACCTAATGAAATTGCATCCCTCTCTGTGCTTAATAGATCCGAGTTTAAGATGGATCTATGCTAGTTTTATTTTTCACTTCATGTTGTCTAGTTCTTAGGATTTTGTGCTTTAGAGATGCTTAGGTAATGCAATTGGAAGTGCATTTACAATTAAATATATACAAATTATGGTAAATTATTATTTTGTTAATTGGGTTTAGTCCAAGTGGTTGTGGGATGGAGTGTTATCCTTCTCATTCATGGTTTATTCCCATAAGTTACATGTTGAGCTTGTAATGAGAATATTGTTGTAATGGCTTTAAGCCTTGTTGTTGACTTGGCCTTGAACTCTGAAAAATCTAGAGTTTACCCTCGGTACCATCCTCAAAGTGAGGGGAATTCCCAGTGGGTTTGCCCTAGTTTTATTACTAGGAAAAAAAATCACATGGATGGTCTAGTTTAGTGGTTGAGTGTTTTGAACTTCATGTAGAAAGTCTCAAGATCAATCCCCAAGGTCTATTGCCTTGGTTGCATCTCTAACTCAATGTCCCTACTGGGTCAGGAGTCATAATTCATGTCAAAGAGTTTACACTATGTACCATCTGCAAAATGTGAAGAAGTGCCCAGGGGGTTCCCTGTAAGGTTTCCCTTGGAAAAAAAATATTGAGCATTTATATTTCATCTCGTAATGCTCGTCCATTAATTGCCACTATCAGGCATCAAGGGTGGAAGAGTTCCAATTTATTGTGATTTGCAGTGATTAATGATGAACATTGTAATGAATTTGTAGGGAATTTAATCCAATTTTGCATAAGGATTATAGAAGAAGAATATGAATCAATTTGCACTAAAAACCCTATTCAGAGAGCATATGTTATAGAGCTTGGTTATAGAGCAAAGTTTGCAAATGATAAAGAAGGTGACCCTATCTATTGGTGGAGGACTCTTTGGAAGACAAGGGCACCAATGCAAACATGTGCATTCATGCGGTTAGCTGAAGAACAAGGTTTTGACTTGGGATATACTTCAAAGAAGGAGTCAACAAGCATTGGATGGTGTGCCCCCTACAAGCAAGAGCAAGAAACCATCCTACATTTGTTGGTAAAATGTCCATATGTAAGGGTAGTTTGGTATGAGGTTGAAGGGATGACAGATTGTAAGGAGGTTAGATATGGGTACTCGATAGAAGATTGTATAAAAAATTGGTTTGAAAAGGAGAGGAATTTAACATTTTAAGGCATTTCCTTTAGTGACTACTTGAGGTGTTTGGATTTCAAGAAACTCTGTCATATTCAATGATAAGATAATTCCCAATTTCCAACCCTATTCGGGTTCTCTCTATTTACTTCCCTTTTTTAAATGCCCTAGCTTTGTATGACTACATCTATTTACAGTGAGGGGTCACTTGATAAAGTTAATTTTGATCCAGCACCCCTTATAAGGTTTGTTTTAAAAAGTTGAGATTTATCACTATGCATCGCATTACATTACCTTCCCTAAAACTTTTGGACATTAATTGCAAAACAGAGATGTGTTCACGCCCAACACTATCCAATCCTATAATGCTTAGTAGCCTCCTATCTAATCCAACTTGTTTGATCGTATGGTTGTGTTCTTTTGTCGACATGTGTTCGTGTTATCTAGTTGTCCTTATCTATGTGCAATGAGTTTGTGTTATTTGGTTTTACACTCGAATATTGCATCTTTACATGCCTTCACCTACCCCATCAATGTTTCCCTTATCATTTTCCCCTCTAAAACATCATAATACCTAATAATGATCTCATATAACATCTTGTACTCATTCCATTTTTGTTGTCCCTACTTGGTGAAGGCAAGTTTATTTGCCCATTTATATATACTTTCATCACCATATCTTTCATCTCATGAAGAGATCTCCCGTGTACTCAATCAAAATCATTGTGTTGCTTCTTTCGCTACTTGTAGGAAGAGTGGTTGACTCGTGTCTTGTCATCTCCCTCAACATCAACGAATATGGTTGCCCCCATTCAGGGTTGCATTTTGAAGACTTCTTGGATTTCTTGTGTTGTATTGCTTCTATTATGATTAAGCTCTTTCTCCAAGATACTCATTACATAATCCTAGGTCTACAATCTACGTCTATCGACCTCAAAATTTTGGTTGTGAATTTTTCAAGTCTTACCTTATGTAAGTTCCTATGGTTGTTAGCTTGTCTTCACCCAAATTCCTCTAGTTAATCAATTGAGTTCTAGTGCCTATATGTACCAAGTTACAAACAACTTATCAAAAAATTATTTCATCATCTTTTAGGTCGACCATGTTAAAGTATTGTAACTTCGGAAGATTTTTTATTGTACTTTTGTTGTATTCTCCTTCGGAGATGTTATTCCTCCATTAGGAGATGTCCTTGATGTAATTGGTCATGTAAACGTCATGAGGTAAACCCTCCATTGTAAGTTGGGACAATAGTACCCACAAAAGTAATATATAAAATGTATTTTGAGTCTCCTTAGGTAGGTCGACCCTAATTAGGGAACCTGGCCGACCTAGTTAGTTATTTGAGTCACTCACCCAATGAATATGAATAGGTGAGGCACCTCTCTCATTCTTACACACCTTACACTCAAGCATTGCGCAAGAGAGAGAGAAAGATAGTATATTGTGGAAGAGGAGCAATTATTCTTATTCTTGGGGTTTTACATTGTACTTGGTCGAATTCTATACTGAGGAACTTTTGCGAGTTTTCCTCCCTTGTGGTTTCCCCAAGGAAAATCTTTGTGTTTGTAACACCTTGATTTTGACCCCTTGGTATTAAAATTTTACATGATGTATATATTATATTTAAATCATGGCAAGGAGCTCAAGGCCAAGGCCCTGCCATCGATTTGGTGTTTTGTGTATTGGCGATCAGGATCAGTGCCTATGGTTCTTGTGTTGGTCATGCACAGTATATTTTGAAATATCATGTAAATATGCAATTTAATAAAATACCACAACTAGATATGCACTACAACGAAAGAGATGGGGGGATGATTTCACAAGGAATATGGAGGGGAGTTATCCAAACCATGATCCAATAGGGTGATACCAAATGTCAATGGGAGAACCCATAAACCCTCAGCTACCTTTTTGTCCTCTGCACTTAATCATTTAATTCTTTCAAAAGAGCGGTTGAGGCAGTTAATGCCTTGGGTAGAGCAAGGCATGGCTGTCAGATTTTGTGTCTGAGCAAGCATGCAGCCTGCAATCTGAGCAAACCTGCAGCCTGTAGTATGGGGAAGCCGCATTCTTGCTTTTGAAGCAAGTAATCGCAGGGATGTGTGCCCATCCCGTCATTCCAAAGTCGCCCAAGATGCTTTTGGTCATTCATCATTCCATCCAAAGGGATTATGCATTTTTGTTCACTATCCTGAGTCGCGAAAGGGGTTGTCCATTGTTGTTTGTGGTTGTTCAGTGTGGTTCATCATCCAGGAGACACAATGTGATCTAGTAGAGTATTGCTACACGCTCTGCAGTGTTTCTCTGTGTCACACAATGGTCTGGAACCCTAGTCTCTTGTGTACAAGTGAAACCCTATTTTTCTTTGAACTACAGAGTGGCATTGAACCTTGGTTGTCTATGTTATAGAGTGGAGCCTTGTGTTGATGTGTATCCTTGTGGTTTGTTGTTATGTGTGCCCTGGTTTGGGTCTGAATTGTATGCAAGACTTAGGAGTGGAAGAGACGTCGAATGGGATTGATAAACCTAGTGTAGAGAGGAACCTCACAAAAAGATAAGAGTGGTTGGTGAATCTTCTATGCACATCCTGAAGAGCATTGGAAGGGAAGGTATAGCCCGAGGGACTGTGTAGCAGAGAAGGGGATACTTCCTTGTGTTGGGTGTGTAGGTATTGTGGATGCCCAGGCAGATAGATCTTGTGGAGGTGTCCCCGGCTCTATGAATGAGCCACTAGCTTAGCCATTCTACCTTTCCACTAGCTTAGCAGCCTGATAAACCCAAACGTAGATTGGCTTGGTTGACATCCTGATAAACCTAATGGTATATTGGCTTGGCTGGACAACCTGGTAAACCCAATCGTATATTGGCTTGGTTGAGCATCATTTTGGCCATGTGTGACCCTTGGCTAGATAGCCTGATAAACCCCCCTGTTAGCTGGCTTGGTTGAGTAGCTTGATAAACCCAACAGTGTGATGGCTTGGCTAAGTAGCCTGGTAAACCCATCTGTTAGTTGGATTGGTTGGTCATCAATGTGAATGTTGGCTTGACTGTGTGTAGTCTGATAAACCCAATTGTTAGTTGGTTTGGCTATGTAGCCTGATAAACCCAATTGTTAGTTGGTTTGGATATGTAGCCTGATAAACCCAGTAGTGTATTAGCTTGTGTTCCAGTAGCCTAATAAACCCAATTGTGTATTGGCTTGGTTGGATATTTTGATAAACCCAATTGTTAGTTGGTTTGGCTGTGTAGCCTGATAAACCCAGCAATGTATTGGCTTGTGTGCCAGTAGCCTGATAAACCCAATTGTGTATTGGCTTGGTTGGACAATCTGATAAACCCAACTATAGGTTGTCTTGACTGTGTTGATATGTTATGGCTATGTGTGAGCCTGTTGTTCCATAGTTCCTTGTGGAAATCATGCCCAGCTCGGGGGGTGGCAGTTGTGTTGAGAGATTGATGAACACAACTGGCCTATGGTTGGGTGAAACATTGCAGCGACATAGCTAGTTGCGGGACAACTTCATCTTCAAGATAAGTATTCTTTGTTGTATTATTTCTGCAATGTATTTGCTTATGAATGCACTAATTATGTTGAATGCTTATTAAATATTTAAGTGGAGTTTATTGTTGTTCAATGTCCCTGCATTTTGCATTTGTATATGCCTTGTATTTTCCACTGCATTTGCATCTATATATGCCTTGTATTTTCAACTGCATTTTACTTATGATCATGGAGGTTAGAAGCTTGGTTACAAGATCAGAGTTTGACAGAATTACAAAGACAGATGAACCTTGGGCATTGGATAGTAAATCTAGAAGGAAGTAGGAGCAATGCCAGAAGAAGAAAAAGGTCTTCTAGTGGATCATCTAACTCTTAAGGATCCATTGGGGTTTCAATCTCTTCATCTCACATGAATCAGAGGAAGAGGCGTTACCGAAATAGTTCATGTGATGAATTTAAGAAGGCAATTCCTCCTACCTTTAATGGTGAGGTAAAATCTAGTCAAGAAGTTGAAGCTTGGCTTCTTGGGATGAAAAATTATTTCCAAGTCTGTTATCACTCCAGGAAACTCCTCTAGGTTGCAGCTCGAGGATGCCTGGTAACTTAAATATTTTTAGAGTTTTCTAAGTGGATCAAGTCAGGTGACCTATAAACCTCACACTCTCAAGACATGCATGAAACTAAATCAAGGACAATGCTTCTAATTACCACTGTTCAGAGGTTGACAATATGGTGCAGAGATGGAGAACTTATCATGCTGGCAGATTCATACATAAAACAGATATATATAAATGGCTAATCATGACAAGGAAAGCACTTATAATTCAAATCACATCAATATGCCAATAGGGTGACAGCTATAGGACATCAATTAATCTGAATAAAACATGAATAACACATTCAAGCATAAGCACAGATAAGACAAAAAATGGAAGTTGAACATATGATAACAAAAGAGCTTATATTAGGTCATGAGCAATATGAGAAGCTTGACAATAGCAATGGTCTACAAGTCCCCAAAGTCGAACCCTTTCAATAAAATAATTCTTAGGCTTTATAGCCTTTACAAAAATACTCAGATCCTGAAAACTTGAATCTGATTTAATAAAAATAAACAAAATAATTGTTTTTTGCATAATTAGGTAAAAAAACCCTAATTAACTACTAGTCTAACTATATGTAGAATTCGTTCACTGTTTGAACCTTCTGATAACTGAAGTAACTACTAGAAATCACTGCCACTGGTCCTCTACTGGTTAAGTCATTGTTTCACTTTGACAGTTAAGTATTGGTGACCTTTTCTATTGTTATGTCACAACAAAATTGAAGCATACCTTCCTTGTTGTTTTCTTCAGCGTCCTTCATCTTTATACTTTGTCCTTGAGCCATCCATGTTCGCCCAAAACTGGTCCTGCATGTCAAAATTTAATATTATGCCTCTGTCTACTTTCGATGGTTAAGAGGCCAAAATATCGGAACCGTTAGCTGCCGAAAGCGGGGCTTTCAGTGGCTAATGAACTGCCTCAACATCCGCCTAAGCCATCGAAAGCCCTGTTCTTCAAAAATTCTTAGGCTGCCTCCAAAATTGTTCTTTCCAGCCTCTCTACTTAGCTTTCTTCTTCAGCAGGCTCTATGCCAGGAGGGTTAATAGCAGCCTGGCTTGCTTCTGGAGGCTGAAGGCTAACTGCAGCTTCAGCTAGGGTTTCCAATGTGAGGTGGCTGCTAGGGTTTAGCTTGGCCTCCTTCATCTGCAGTTTCTGAAGACTAATCATCCTATACAATCTTGTGTTGTCTTTAAGGTACCTTGTATTTAGTCTCTTTAAGAAAACATACCTTTCTCTCTGCTCTAGGTAAGATTTATGTAGCAGCTTGTTCCTACTAGTCAATGTAACATTATTCCTCTTTACCTCTCTGACCAAAACTTCCATCTCATATACTTGCCTTAGCAACTGATTTATCTTTTGAGTCTTGGGCTTGCTAGAGGAAGCCTTCTCTGCTGGTTCATCTTGCTCTTTAGGTGTAGGTGATGGTAGTTCTTCGATTTCTTCTACAACCTGTAAAGCTAGGTCTGCACCTTCCTCTTGTTCCTCTTCTGAATCTAAGTAGGGCAGGTTCAAAATGTTCTCACTGTGTGTTGTGACTTCCTGGCCCTTCTCACTAAAATCCAAGTTTCTTTTGACCTTCTTGGCTTTGGAAGAGGAAGGAGGTTGTTCTGCTACTGCTGGGGATACAACCCTTCTCTTTCTTTTCCCACTTCTTGGTGTGCTAGACTTTTTGGCAGGAGACTTCCCCTTTTCTTCTGGCTGCAGGCCTGTTTCAAAACCATTCCAAAATAGGAAATAAGGCCATGCCATATTCCTCCTTTTCAGCAACTCTTGGATCAACAGTTGGATAAGGCCATGATGAGACAGACTGCCAGCAATCTTGGTTGGATGGGCCTTCACCTGGTGTGCCATCTTTGCCAAACTCTTGTGTAGGCAAAAAGGAAAATTCAGTGGGCTTCTCCCTATGAAGTGGTTCATCAACTTAAAATGGTAAATCATAGCTCTGTTATATCTCCCTTCACATGTTATGTAGACCACAATGGCCTTCAACAGTTGTTGCCACCTCTCTTCCAGCCAGGAGGATGGTACACTTTTCTTCCTCACCACCTCCCTATGCTTAGGCTTCAGGTAAGATCTGAATTCTACATCTTTTGGTATGGTGGTCTTAAACCATTTCTCTCCTGTGCTAGGAAGTTCAGTCACTTCAGTAATTAGGGTTTCATCTATCAAGAATTCTTCTTTGCCTATGATTGCCTTGGAGCCATCGAAGGAGAGCGCAAATGCCTCAGCCACCTGCTGGTGTGAACCTTGAATCTTCTCACAAAACCTATACCAACCAGCATCTTTGAACAATTGACAGACCTCCGAATGTGCCTCTAGGTAGCTGATATCTCCCAACTCCTGCCTGAGAGCAGGTCCTCCCTTCTTCATCTTGTTGAATGCTACTCCTATGTACCTGCAACAATAAAACTCAAGCTCTGTGGAATAGTGTCTATTAGCAGGCTGCCTCTCAGAGATGGTTTTCTGGTGGAGAGAAATGCCCAATTCGAAGGTGGAGTGTACTGAAGGATGAGCACTGATTATGAGGGATTTTAGTTGCATGATTGATGCTTAGGTCAGAGGGTGATAGCTCCATTTGATCTTTTTCGAGACCCCTTGCCCAGCAATCATGCAAAAATCAACCTGGATATGCGATGGGATTTTCTGTAGTTCTGTGGACAGATGGAGAGGGTTTCATCACATCAGTCCTTATCAGTTTCAATAACGACCTCCTTATTCATTTCCTCATGCAGTTATGCAGCCTCATGTCCTTTCGGTGGTTTATCACGCCCTTTAATGATCATTGCTTGGCTGACAAGGTCTGATTTGACCGATTTCTAATCGTTTCTCTCTTTTCCCTTTTCAGTGTTTAACAGTCTTCAGGAATTTGTTTGCTAGCCACCGAAAAGACGGCTTTCAGTGGCTAATGAAATGTTAACCCTTTCTCCCAAGCCATTGAAACCATTTTCCCCATGTCGCGGTGAAACTTAGCTTTCGACGGATAGTGGTCTCCCCAAAAATCCCTTTTAACCGCCGAAAACCTGTCCTTTCGGTGGCTAATGAAACGTCAGAGCTTTCGCCTAAGCCATCGAAAGCACTTTTCCCCCAACGCCTTTTTGCCTGCTTTTGGCAGTTAACTCCCTTCTTGAACTGTTTACTAAGCTGCCGAAAGCATCACTTTTCGGTGGATAATGAGTCGTTTGAAGTCTTGCCTAAGCCACCGAAAGCTAAAACTTCCAATTTCTTCAACCATAGCACAAACATAGACCTTCAATTTATCAGTCATCTTCAAATCTTTCATGACATGACTCGAATTCTTCATACTATCAAAATAAATTTATTTTGGGAGATAACAAAGTCCAAGACTACTAAAGAAATATGAAAGCAAGGGTAGCCATCTTCAATCTGAATGGAAGAGCATCTATATGGTGGGAGCACCTCAGGCAAGTGAAGAAGATCAATGACGTAAAGATCGTGTGGAAGCGTTTCAAGAAGTATTTGAAGCAGAAGTACCTATCTGATAGGTACTATGATGATAATATTAAAGAGTTCCATGAGCTGAAATTGAGACAACTGACCATGGAAGAACATGCAAACAAATTCTTGGAGTTGTTGAGGTATGTCAGGTATATCAGAGATGATAAAGTGAAAATTTGACGTTTTCTGAGTGGGTTACCTCAGACATACAAAGACATAATTGAGTTTGATGAACCTAGATCTCTAGAAGAGGCTATAAGGAAGGCCAAGTATTGCTACGATCAGAACAAAAGCAAACCTGACCCCCATAAGGCATGGAAGGACAAGAAGAATGAAAAGTTTGACCAAAGGAAGAAAGGCTTTAAACCTTCTCACTTCCGAAATCAGCAAAGGCAACCATCACAAGCTGTAACTAAGCTAGCTAGAGTGATGGGAGACGGGCCAAGAGATCCAAAGGATGCAAGAGAACCACCCAATGTTGGGGATGTGGAGGAAACCATATGCGTAGGAACTGTTCGCATGAGAATGGGTATGTAAGGCAAGCTCACAAGATTCAAGAAGCAGAAACAGTGGGTCAAGTAGCAAGGACCGTCCCTAGAATTTATGCATCCCTAGAGGAGCACCAGGAAGATCATCAATCAACTGTGGTTGAAGTTGAAGCTACGATTGCTAAGAAATCTATTTCTATTTTGATTGAACCTAGATCTACTCACAGTTATATAACTCCTAGAATTGTTGAGATTTGTTCTCTTGAGAAGTTAAAGCATAACAAATAATGGTTAGTTCAATTGGCCATTGGAACCAAGAGAAAAGTTAGTGAAGTGGTAGAGAAATTCCCATTAGTCATGGATGGGTTAGTCACATATGCAGACTTGAATGTTCTACCACTTGGTTCCTATGATATTCTCATTGGATTGGACTAGTTAGAAGTGCACAGAGTTAAGCTTGACTGTTACGACAAGACATTTGAATGTATGGATGAAAAAGGGAACCCAAGGGTTGTAAGAGGCATTCCAAAGGTGATTTTTGTCCGTCATATTTCAGCAATGCAGATGAAGAAGTTTTGTAGGAAAGGTTTCAGATTATATGAAGCCCATGTTTTGGAGGCAGCAGAGAATGAAACTCCTAGGTTGGAGGACTTCCATGTATTGCAATAATTCAGGGATGTTTTTCTTGATGAAATTACGGGGCTTCCTCCAAAGAGAGACATTGATTTTACAATTGAACTTGTGCCTGGAGCAGCACCAGTGTCCAAGACACCCTACAGGATGAGCACACCAAAATTGCTAGAGCTAAAAATGTAGATGCAAGAGTTGTCGGAAAAGAAGTATATCAGGCCGAGTGTGTCCCCATGGGGAGCACCAGTTCTGTTTGTGAAAAAGAAAGATGGGACACTCAGGTTATATATTGATTACAGACAGTTGAACAATGTTGTTGTGAAGAATAAATACCCTTTACCTCAAATTGATGACCTTTTTTATCAGATGAGAGGATAAAAGGGTTTTGCCAAGATTGACTTGAAGTCTGGTTACCATTAGGTAAGAACCAAAGATGAAGATATTCATAAGACAACCTTCATAACAAGGTACAAACACTATGAGTTTGTAGTGGTACCATTTGGTTTCACAAACGCACTAGCTACATTCATATGTTTCATGAATAGTGTTTTCAACAAGTATATGGACAAGTTTGTTCTTGTTTTCCTAGATGACATTCTTATTTACTCTAAGAATGAAGAAGAGCATGAAGAACATTTGAGACTGACATTAAAATTGCTAAGGGAGCATAAGTTGTATGCAAAGTTGAGCAAATGTGATTTTTATAAAGATAAAATTCATTATTTGGGTCACATTATCTCAGAGGAGGGCATATATGTGGACCCTGAAAAGATTGAGGCCATTATGAATTGGCCAACGCCAAGAAATGTGACAGATGTGAGATCTTTTATGGGACTTGCAGAATACTACAGGAGGTTCATCGAAGGATTCTCCAAGGTTGCACATTCAATCACTTCTTTGCAAAAGAAGGGCATAAAGTTTGAATGGACACCAATATGTGAAGAAAGCTTCCAGCAGTTGAAGAATCTTCTTACAAGTGCACCAATTCTAAAAATTGCAGACCCAAAAAAAGACTTTGTGGTGTGTACAGATGCATGTAACCAATGGCTTAGAGGAGTTCTTATGCAAGACAACCAAGTGGTATTCTACGAGTCCAAAAAGTTGAAGGAGCATGAGATGAACTATGTTACTTATGATTTAGAATTTGGAGCCATAGTACATGCTCTCAAGATGTGGAGACATTACTTAATGGGAAGAAAATTTGAGCTAAGGACAACCCACTATGGTCTAAAATACTTGTTTGATCAACCAACTTTAAATGCTAGGAAAGCTAGATGGCTGGAGTTTTTATGTGAGTTTGATTTTGAAATCAAACACATAAAAGGAAAAGAAAATAAAGTGGTTGATGCTTTCAACAGAAAGGTGCATGAAATGCATGTGGCATCTCTTAGTACTTTCCAACCAGATTTGAGACAACAGATTATTAAGCATATTGCTGAGGATGAAATGTATGTGCAGATAAAGGACAAGTTGCAGCAGCAAAGCCTTGAAGAGAAGTATGAGGGATATAAATTGGAAGAAGATGAACTTCTTACCTATAAAAACACAATTTATATTCCAAATGTAGCAGACTTGAGGAGAATTGTTATGGATGAAATCCATCAAGCTCCATATCTTGGTCACCCAGGATATCAGAAGACAATTGCTATAGCCAGAAAGCAGTATTTTTGGCCAGGAATGAAAAAAGGACATTGCTGAGTATATTTATAAGTGCATGAAATGTCAGCAGGTGAAGGTTGAGCATCAACACCCAGCAGGTTTATTGCAGCCTTTGTCAATCCCATAATGGAAATGGGATGTTATTTCCATGGATTTTATTACAAGATTTTCAATGACTATGAGACAACATGATTCCATCATGGTTGTGGTGGACAAGTTGACAAAACCATTACATTTTATACTGGTCAAGTCCACGTATAGGGCTAATGCCATTGCAAAAATATTCATGAAGGAGATTTTTCAAATTGCATGGTTTTCCTAAGGCAATAATTTCTGACACAGATACCAAGTTTACTTCCAATTTTTGGAAGGGTTTGTTTACATATTTGGGTACAAAGTTGAACTTTAGCATTGGCTACCATCCTCAAACTGATGGAGAAATAGAGAGAGTGAATCCGGTGCTTGAAGACATGCTTCACATGTATGTGATGGACAAACCATCCAAGCAAGAGGATTATTTACACTTGGTAGAATTTGCATATAATAATGGACAACAAGCATCATTGGGAATGTGTCCATACGAAGCTCTGCATGGAAGAAGGTGTAGGACACCAGTGACTTGGTATAATCCATTGAACAAAATTGTGTTAGGTCCATAATTGCTCAAGGAAATGGAGCAAGAGGTTGCAAAGATCAACCAGAACCTAAAAGCAGCCCAAGATAGATAAAAGAGCTATGCAGATAAGCATAGAGTGCATAGAGATTTCAGTGCCGGGGATCATGATTACCTTAGAGTGAGGCCAAGGAAGAGTTCCTTGAAGCTTGGAAGTTGTGCCAAGTTGTCACCTAGATATTATGGGCCATTTGAAGTGCTTGAAAGAATAGGGCCAGTTGCATATAGACTTGCATTGCATGCTAGCACTAGAGCTCATAATGTTTTTCATGTTTCTTTGCTTAAGAAATATGTACATGACGCTAACCATGTGATAAATTGGGATGTGATTCAGGTGGAACCCAAGGGAGATTTCCAAACCGAGCCATTGCACATCCTCAACAAGAAGGCCAGAGTGTTCCAAAATCGAGCCGTTGGACAGGTAAAGGTGCAGTGGAAGCACTACGGTCCTAATGAGGCTACGTGGGAGCTGGAGGCTGCCATGCGATTGGCACATCCATTTTTGTTCAATTTTACAGAGCACTAAGGACAGTGTTAATGTAGGGGGAGGGGATTGTAACACCCTGATTTTGACCCCTTGGTATTAGAATTGTACATGATGTATATATTGTATTTAAATCATGGCAAGGAGCTCAAGGCCAAGGCCCTTCCATCAATTTGGTGTTTTGTGTATTGGCGATCAGGATCGATGCCTATGATTCTTGTGTTGGCCATGCACATTATATTTTGAAATATCATGTAAATATGCAATTTAATAAAATACCACAACTAGCTATGCACTGCAATGAAAGAGACGGGGGAATGATTTCAAAAAGAATAGGGAGGGGAGTTATCCAAACCCTGAGCCAATAGGGTGAGGCCAGATGTCAATGGGAGAACCCAGTCTGGGGAAGCTGCATTCTTGCTTCTGAAGCAAGTAATCACGGGGATGCATGCCCATCCTGTCATTCCAAAGTCACCCAAGATGCTTTTGGTCATTCCTCATTCCATCCGGAGGGATTATGCATTGTTGTTCACTATCCTGAGTCGCAGAAGGGGTTGTCCATTGTTGTTCGTGGTTGTTCAGTGTGGTTCATCATCCCGCAAACACAACGCAAGCTAACAGATTATTGCTACGCGTTCTACAGTGTTTCTCTGTGTTACAGAGTGGTCTGGAACCCTGGTCTCTTGTGTACAAGTGAAACCCTATTTTCCTCTTAACTATAGAGTGGCATGGAACCTTGGTTGTCTATGTTACAGAGTGGAGACCTGTGTTGTTGTGTATCCTTGTGCTTTGTTGTTATGTGTGCACTAGTTTGGGTCTGAATTGTATGTAAGACTTAGGAGTGGAAGAGACACTGAATGGGCTTAATAAACCTAGTGCAGAGAGGAACCTCACAAAAAGATAAGAATGGCTAGTGAATCTTCTATGCACATCCTAAAGAGCACTGGAAGGGAAGGTATAACCTAAGGGACTGTGTAGCAGAGAAGGGGATACTTCCTTGTGTTGGGTGTGTAGGTATTGTGGATGTCAGGCTAGATAGATCTTGTGGTGGTGTCCCTAGCTCTGTGAATGAGCCACTAGCTTAGCCATTCTACCTTTCCACTCCCTTAGCAGCTTGATAAACCCAAACATAGATTGGCTTGGCTGACAGCCTGATAAACCCAATGGTATATTTGCTTGGCTGGGTAGCCTGATAAACAATCGTATATTGGCTTGGATGAGCAGCTTGATAAACCAAACTGGTAGTTAGCTTTGCTGTGTCTTGTTGTGCATTTTGGCCATGTGTGACCCTTGACTAGACAACCTGATAAACCCGACTGTTAACTAGATTAGCTAAGTAGCCTGATAAACCTGGCAGTGTGATGGATTGGCTGAGTAGCCTGATATACCCATATGTTAGTTGGGTTAGCTGGTCCTCAATGTGAATGTTGGCTTGACTATGTGCACTCTGATAAACCCAACTGTCAGTAGGCGTGGCTGTGTAGGCTAATAAACCTAGCAGTGTATTGGCTTGTGTGCCTGTAGCCTGATAAACCCAATTGTTTATTGGCTTGGCTGGACAGTCTGATAAACCCAACTATAGGTTGGCTTGACTGTGTTGATATGTTCTGGCTATGTGTGAGCCTGTTGTTCCCTAGTTCATTGTGGAAATCATGCCCATCTCATGGGTGGCAGTTGTGTTGAGAGATTGATGAACACAACTGGCCTATGGTTGGGTCGAACGTTGTAGCGACATAGCTAGTTGTGGGACAACTTCATCTTCAAGATAAGTATTCTTTGTTGTATTATTTCTGCAATGTATTTTCTTATGAATGAACTGATTATGTTGAATGCTTATTAAAGATTTAAGTAGAGTTTACTGTTGTTAAATGTCCCTGCATTTTGCACCTGTATATGCCTTGTATTTTCCACTATTTTTTGCTTATGATTATGGAGGCTAGAAGCTTGGTTACAAGATTAGAAATGCGACTATCTTAAGGTAAGATGTGTTTTTCCGCACTCTGGGATCCACCTGCAGAATGCGGAAGTCAGAAGGAGGAAGGAGGAAAAATGGGAAAAAGATAAGGCAAAAGTTGGATTTCCACACCTCGAGCCCGTTATGGAAGGTGGAAGGCGGAAGGCGGAAATCGACAAAACATAAAAAGCTTAAAGCAAAATGTTGGTTTTCCGCACCCCGTAATCCGTCACAAAATGTGGAAGGCAAAAGGCGGAAAGCATAAAGTCAAAGGGCAAGTATAACGGATGTTGTGTTTTCTGCATCCCGGAATCCGCTGTGAAAGGCGGAAGGCAGGAGGCAGAAGTCAGAAAGTGGACAGGTAAAGGTGTCATTTTATTGAGTTTTCGATTGCCGAAGTTTGCAGTGGAAGGCAGAAGGAGGGATATGGTTGAATTATTCTGCTGTATTTTAAGTTTATGATTTTTGAAGTCTACAGCGGAATGCGGAAGGCGCAATGTGGTCAAAGGATTCCACCATGTTTACAAGTTTTCGATTCTTGAAATTTGCAGTGGAAGGCAGAAAGTGGAATGCAGAAAGGCAGGAAATCATAGTGGTATTTCACAGAGTTTTGACTACCGCAAGCCGCATTACGGAAGGTAGAAGTCCGGAAGGTGGAAGTTGGAAAAGTTTGTTTCAGTGTGGAAACGACTTTTTTGGTCACAGAATGGATCTGTGAGCTGCAAAACGACTATTAGAGTTGTTTTTAAGCCTAAGAGTGAATGTTAAAGGATGTACATTACCCATGACTGTGTGTAAAGAGAAAGAAATAATAAGTCTTAAATTATTACGCATATCAGTTAGGTGTATGGGCACCGGGTATATGGTCATCGTGGTATCAGAGCATGTGGTGTTTATGCTACAGCATGAATGTTCCAGAGGGTTTTCACGGCCATGCCCTGTGTTTCAAAGAAGAACAAAGGTTCTTTAAGGATTTTTTTTTAAATTTCACATGATAATTAGGGTATGGGTACGTGACAATGTTCTCTTGTGTTGTTGTACTTGCCTTTCTTTCAGTGATCCTTTGCTTATGGTTACAATGTTATGATGATAAATGTTTTAGATCTTGTATAACCATTAAAAATATAGCATGGTATCAGATCCATCTTGAAAAAATTCTTTGTGCAGTCAAAGCACTGCTACAACTACAACTACTAAAGGTTAGGGTTTCATGCTTGAAAACCCTAGAAGACAAAAACTAGTCATGTTGGTACTTTCGCTATAACTCAAGTTTGGCAAAATCTCAGGAGACGAAACTTTTACAGGATGAATTTGAAATCTTGATGTACCTTGTGTGAAATTTTCAGCCTCAGATTATCTATAATATAGGATATATGATTCCTCCAACTCAAGGTTTTAGCCTCTCCCAAAATTCAGCCTTAAACATGTGACCTAGGGAGAATTGCTATATCTCGGGCTAGGAAGGTCCAAATGAAATTTCACAAGATGTTACAAATAAGGCACGGACTTTAGTTTCTCTGGTTAAAGTTTTAGACCCTGAAGGTGAAACAGTGACACGTGGCAGTCTGTACAAGTTCGATATGCTGAGCAATCCTGAAATAAGTCACTTTGGGAAACTTCGCATAAGTCCCACTTGGTGAATCCAGTTCTGCTCTTACTTGTGGGGTTGGAAAGAAGATAGACCAGGCTACTGCAACACAAAGTTTTAGGCCTTGAGTAGGCACATATTTCTATCTAATCAGACTTGAAAGATACCCAAGTTGAAAAATTAGGGTTTCTTTGTCAAACCCTAGGTCCACTAGAAGCAGTCTTCCAGAAGAGCCTTCAAGCAAGCATCAAGCATATTTATATCCTCTCTATTTTCATTTGGGGTTCTCATTTTATTTATCATGATGACAAAATGTATCGAGCTTGACGACAAGCTTGAAAGAGTTGAGAAATTCTAAGAATGGAAGTACAGAGTGCTTCTCATACTTGAAGAAGAATGACATACAGGATTATGTCAAAGAAGAAGTTGCAGATCTAGAGGGAGATGAAGTCAAAGCAAAGCAAAATAAGGACCTAGTCAAAACAAAGATGAGTATTTTTGTCTCCATTGGATCTCACATGTATCATCATTGAAGACTCCCAAGGATATGTTCGATGTAATGAACAACTTGTACGAAGATGACCTTGAGAACTCAACTCAAGGATGTGAAGGTGCAAGTGTTAGAAAACATTCAATGTTACTTCACAAGGAGATCTCAGCTCAAGGAGAAATTAGAAGCCATTGGAGACAATACCAAAGAAGCAGAAGCATAGATTACAACCTTGAATGGTCTTCCAAAGTTCAGTCAAGGGAGTTGTTCTAGAAGGAATATTACCTATGGAGGAATGCACGTAAGAATAAGACTGATTGATGACAAAAGAAGAAGAGATGGACTGAATCCTAACAACTCATGCCAAGAAGAAGAAAGAACATTCCCGCAAGGAATAAAAGGACTTCATAAGAAGGACATCTAACAACTTAAATGTTCAGTTGTGATGAAAAATGACACTTTGCGAAATAATGTCCCAAGAAGGAAGAATGGAAGGATGCTATGATCAAGAAGTACCAGTCGATCATACAAAATGATGTTTGGATATGAGTTCGAGATATGAAGCGAAGTTTTGTAAAGTATTCCAAGAATATCTACAAGGTCAAGTATACAATAGACCAATGTATCAAAAGATACAAAGAAAGGTTTATGTTTTCTATGAGAAAGAAAGAGTCGATTATGGCAAGACACTTCTCTAGAGGCTAGACACATGTCTTTAGTGGTGGATATTACACTAGACAATTGGTGTAATCAAAGTAGAAGAAAAAATCGAGCAAACTACAGGGTTTGAGACTCTCTACAAAGAACCACCTATGTACGAAAGGATTTGTACAAGCTCAATAGGAACCCATGGGATCGCACATAGAGTTAGTTGAGGAGGTTGAGGATCAACTAGAGTGATGGAGATCCCAACCTTTACTACAAGGTTGAAGATAAAAGCCTACAAATGATGAGAAGCTCATAGATGGGTGCAAGAGAAAACTTGCAACAAATTTCGAGATGAAGGATCTTGATATCTAGTGACCTCATAAGGTAACATAGATGGATACAAAGAAAATTAGTAGCAAAGTAGTCTACCTGACACTCCAATATCCTAATGCAAAGAGTACAAGCTGATGTGAAGTAGAGGGAGGATGGTCCTCCACCTCAGAGGGAGTGACTACAGTTGATCTCAAAGTTCAAGAATCTTGACATGATTCTTGGGATTATAGGTCCTAAGAATCAGAAACTACAACAACTTTGACATTTAGGGGCGGTTGTCTTTCGCCTCCAAAAGTCACTTTTGGGGGCAGTTTTGGCTTTAGAGGCGGTCTTTACAACATCGCCCCTAATAGCACCGATGCTAAAAGTTTTGACTTTTAGGGGTGGTTCTAAAAGAGATCAAAATCGCCCCTAAAAGTGATTTTTAGGGGCGGTTCTAACCCCCCCCCCCAAAAGTGACTTTTGGGGGCA
>LPNX010169412.1:257968-299444 GCA_001517045.1 Pseudotsuga menziesii
AGTCACTTTTAAGGGCGGATATAAACCCCCCTCATAGGTACCTACGAGGGTGGTTTAGAAACGCCCTTAAAAGTCTTTATTACAAACCTTTGGGGGCAGTTTTAAACCCCCCTCGTAGGTACCTATGGAGGCGGTTCAACCCCCCCCCCCTAAAATTCTTTACAAACCTTTGGGGGCGGTTATAAACCCCCCTCATAGGTACCTACAGAGGCGATTCCAACCCCCCGCTAAAACACTTTACAAACCTTTGGGGGCGGTTATGAACCCCCTCGTAGTGACATATGAAGTCAGTTTAGAACTACCCTCGTAGCCATAATAAATCATAATAAAATATATTTTATAGAAAACATCAATATTGCAATATCATTAGGGCACAGAGGAATTGAACCTTGAACCTCCTGCTTGTAAATTAGGCGCTCTACCATTGAGCTAGAACCCTTTAAGAATTGGGGAAAGGGGCAATATTAACACCAAGATTGCATAATTTGTAATTCTAAGAAAAGACTAATAATCCCAACATTGTTTTCGACTCAAGAGACCTAAGAAAGTAGTATGAATGGCTTTGCCCTTATAAGTTGGTTGAACTTGAAAGGCTTCATATGCAACATTGATTCTATAAAGAAAACAGTAATACAGAAACATTTTGCAAGCAAAGTTGGCATTCAAGTTCATACACATACTCATGAAGTGAACATCTAACTAGAATTTCAAGTATTCATGGATAAGAACGAGCATCTTTTCTAATGGTTGCTTGATGGATCCATGTAAGAGTAGTATTCTCTTAAAATTTATGTCAGTAGATCAATGGGTTCTACAATTATAACATATTTAGACCCAACTCAATCCAGTCTGGTGATATAAATAACATTCAACTACAATCTGGAGAAATAGAAAGATTAAAAATTGCATAGCACAGATAAATCTATAATCTTTTCTAAGATAAACAACTCATAATAATGCATTTATAGATATAGAATACCTGCAACTGATCTAATCATGAATGAACACCACCATCACTCCAAAGGCCAATGAGATGAAGTGTGTCATTTTCAAAGCACTCCTTAATGTATTTAAACCCTTCTCCCTCGCAGATTTCGCCAGAGGCTGTAACACTCCGGTTTTGACCCCATGATATTTTGATTGTACATGATGTATATATTGTATTGAGATCATGGCATGGAGCTCAAGGCCAAGGCCTTGCCATCGATCTGGTATTTTGTATATAGGTGATCAAGTGGATGCATATGGTTGTGGTGCCGGCTATGCACAAGGATGTTTTGATATATCATGTAAAAAAACAAATTAATAAAAATACCACAGCTAGCTATGGAACTGCAACATGAAAGAGATGGGGGCATGATTTCACAAAGGAACAAGGTGGGGGAGTTGGTCAAACCTATGAGCATATAGGGTTAAGCCAGATGTCAATGGGGGGAACCTTGAACCCTCAACTACCTTCGTCCTTTGTCCTCAATCATTAATTCCTTCCAGAAATTGGATGAGGCAGTTAATGCCTGGGACAGTGTAGGGCATGGCAGACTGCAGTCTACGTAGGCCTGTTGCCCAGGGAAGGACACGATCTTACTTCTACAACAAGCAAACTGACATGAAGCATACCCTGTCCGTCAGAGGAGGCGTGTTCAGGTTTTGTCCACTCTTCCTCATTCATTTGGGGTGGTTCTATCTTGGAGACACACTGTTGTTCGAGCTCTTGAATCTGCTCATGTGCGCTGTGCGTTTACCCTGTTGCACAATCATGGTTTTTTCCTGTGATTGTCAATCTGTTGTTTAGCATTCATCGTTTTGATCATTCTCCCAGGGCAGGGAAGCTAGTTGTTTTGCTGAGTGATTAAACGGTGGAGATCACTCAATTTTGGGAGAAAGAGTGGTCTTTTGTGTTTTTTCCCAGCATTGGTGCTTTTTCGTGGGGGGAATCCTCTATTTTACTGAGTCTACAAGGTGTTTCCTGTGCCATAGTGAGGAGCCTGTTTTGTTGGTTGACAGTGTGGTTGTTGTGTTGTGTACCCTGGTTTTAGGTCTATTTTGTATGCAAGATTGAGGGGTGGAAGAGAAGAGGAATGGGCTTGTTAACCTAGTGCATAGAGGAACCTTAGGAAAATATAAGAGTAGATGGTAGATCCTTACTGCATGCCCTGAAGAGCACTAGAAGGGAGGCATATCCTGAGGGATTGTTGAGTAGAGAAAGGGATGCTACCTTTTGTTGGGATGCAAGAATGTGGATGCCAGGACATATAGATCTTGTGGAGGTGTCCTTATCTCTTGAGTGAGCCACTAGCTTATCCATTTTACCTTTCCACTACCTTAGAAGCTTGTAAACCCAAGGGAAATTGGATTGGCCTTGGGGCCTGTTAACCCAATTGGATCTTGGTTTGGTTGAGTCTTGTTGCGCATTTGGCCTTGGGTGTAATCCTTGGTTGGATAACCTGTTAACCCAACTGTGAGAGATGGTTTGGAATTGGGTCCTATGAACCCATCTGTTGGCTTGGGTGGTCCTTAATGCAAATGTTGGCTTGATAAGCCTGCAAACTATTAACCAAACTAGGTGTTGGCTTGGCCGGACAGTCTGATAAGTCCAACTAGGTGTTGGTTTGACTGTGTGTTAAGATCTGGCTGTGTGTGAGTATGCTTGTTCCCTAGTTCCTTGTGGAATCATGCCCAGCTCGGGGGTGCCAATGGTGTTGAGATATTAAAGAACACATTGGCCTATGGTGTTGCGGCTACATAGCTAGTTGCAGGACAACTTCATCCTTCAAGATAAGTATCTCTGCTATTCTGTTATGCAATGTATTTGCTTATGAATGATTGTATTGGTTATTTAGAATGTTTATGAATATGATGCATTGCTATGATCATGTTGAATGTTTGTTGATGGTCAAGTAGAGGGTTATGGGTGTATGAATGTTCCTGTAATTTCTTATTTATACCTTGTATGCTTTATGCATTTTGCATCTATTTATGCCTTGCATTCTTCCCCTGCATTGTATTGATGATCATGGAGGCTAAAAGCCCATAAAAGAGTAAAAAATGCGGTTAAGTAAGGGAAAGACAACCAAAATCCCTAAGGAAGAGTGGTTCTTCCAATTTCTGAAGTCGGAAGTCTGAAATCGACAAGACATAATAAGAATAAGGTAGAAAAGCCAGATTTCTGATTTTCGAAATCAGAAAGCAGAAGTCAGTAAGTTGTAAGTCGGAAATCGGAAGGATAGCTGAAAGTTCTAAGGAAAGTTGGATTTTCAATTCCTGAAATCAGAAAGCAGGAGGATAGCTGCAACCTCTAAGGAAGGTTGTATTTTTTATTCCCAAAGCCGGAAAGCGGAAGTCAGAAGTTGGAAATCGGGAGCCCAAGAATAAAGGTAAGCGTTACGTGGGTTCCTGCATTCTGAAGTCGGAAGTCGGCAAAGTCAGGTTAGCTCAGAAAAGACCATTCTGGATGTAGAATGGATAGGTAAAGGGAGAAACGACTGGTATAGTGGTTCTAAGCCTGAGATGAAGGTTGGAGAGTAGTTTAACGTCCACACTCGGTGTTTGTCTAAAGAACAAAGAGGTTCTTTAAGCAAAATTTTAAATTATCCGCATTATGGGATATGGGGACGTGATAACGTGGCATCAAAGCCAGGTTGTAGCATTGGTCCTGGATGGGCCAGAGTACAGTTAGAAAAAATAAGAATACCTTATGATACCAACATTGTAGTACACTACAACGTGGTATCAACATTGCAGTACACTACAACGTGGTATCAACATTGCAGTAGAATGTGTTTTTAATTTTTCAAAATCATCATGCATATAACAGACATGTATGTTAACACGTTCTTGCAGAGTCATAGTGCAGATTAGAAAGGTGGGTTTTGGCTCAGCCATGAGAACCTATAGTGGGAATGATGTATGATATCCCCATGAGAATGAGGAAGATGTTATAGGTGAGAACGTTAGAGTCAGAAATGATGAAACCGAGTCTAATGCAAGGAGATATCGGGATAACCTGCCAGATTTTGTAGCCACCATGAGAATCCTAAGGGTGGAAATGCAGAGTTACAGAGAAGACAATGAAAGATTGGTTAAGGATCAAGAAGATCAGTATCAGCTGAATGCAACCATGTTGAAGAGTTTGACATACTTGCAAAGAAATATGGACTCTGGGCATGGGACAATAAAGCCAAAAGGAAGTAAGAGCAACATTAGAAGAAGGAAACGGACTTCTAGTGAGTCATTTGACTTAGGAGAATCCAATGGGGGTTTGATCTCTTCTTCCCACAAGAGCAAGAGAAAGAGGCGCCCTAGGAATAGCTCCCGAGATGAGTTTAAGAAGGATAAACCTCCTACCTTTAATGGTGAGATCAAGAACGGTCAAGAAGCTGAGGCTTGGCTTCTTGGAATGAGGAAATATTTTCAAGTCCAGGACTATTAAGGAAATATGAAGGCAAGGGTTGCCATCTTCAATCTGAATGGAAGAGCATCCATTTGGTGGGAGCATCTCAGGCAGGTAAAGAGGATCAGTTAAAGAAGACTTAAGTGGAAACAATTCAAGAAGTATTTCAAGCAGAAATACCTCTCTAACAGGTATTATGATGACAAAATTAAAGAATTTCATGAGCTGAGATTGGGACAACTGACAATGGAAGAATATGTGAATAAGTTCATAGAGTTGTTAAGGTATGTTAGGTACATCAAAGATGAGAAGGTGAAGATCCAACATTTTTTGAGTGGATCGCATCAGTCCTACAAAAACCGAATTGAATTTGATGAGCCTAGAACGCTGGAAGAAGCTATCACAAAAGCTAAGTGTTGTTATGACCATAACAAAAGAAAGCCTGATCATTAGAAGGCTTGGAAGGAAAAGAAGAATGAGAAGTTTAAACATAGAAAGAAAGGATTCAAACCTTCCAACTTCAGGAACCAACAACAAAGGAAACCATCTCAGGCTGTAGATCAGCTAGCCAGAGTGATGGGGGAAAAGCCAAGAGATCCTAAAGAGATCAGAGAACCTCTGCAATGTTGGAGGTGTGGGGGAGCCCACACGCACAAGAAATGTCCTCATGAGGAAGGATATGTAAGTCCAGCACTACAACAAATTTGACATTTAGGGGCGGTTGTCTTCTGCCTCCAAAAGTCACTTTTAGAGGCGGTTTTGGATTTGGTGGCGGTCTTTACAAAACCGATCCTAATAGCACCGACGCTAAAAGTTTTGACTTTTAGGGGGAGTTCCGGAAGAAATCAAAACCACCTCTAAAAGTGACTTTTAGGGGTGGTTCTAAACCCCCCCAAAAGTGACCTTTTGGGGCAGTTCTAAACCCCCTCCAAAAGTGACTTTTGGCGGTAGTTCTAAACCCCCCCAAAAGACGCTTTTGGGGGCGGTTCTAAACCCCCCCAAAAAGGGATTTTTGGGGGTGGTTATGGCTTCGGAGGCGGTATTTACAAAACCACCCCTAATAGCACCGACAACAGATTTTTTGCCTTTTAGGGGCGGTTTTGATCCGCCCCAAAAAGTGATTTGGGGGTGATATTTACAAAACCGCCCCTACTAGCACCAATGTTAAAAAAATTTCCTTTTAGGGGTGGTTTTGGAAGAGGTCAAAACCACTCCTAAAAGTGGCTTTTAGGGGTGGTTCTAACCCCCCCCCCCCCTCCCACAAAGTGATTTGGGGGTGGTTTTGGCTTTGGAGGAGGTCGTTACAAAACCGCCTCAAATAGCACCAACGCTAAAAGTTTTGACTTTTAGGGGTGGTATTGGAAGAGATCAAAACCGCCTCTAAAAGTGACTTTTGGGGATGGTTCTAAACCCCCCCCCAAAATTCACTTTTAAAGGCGAATATAAACCCCCCTCGTAGGTACCTACTGGGGCGGTTCAAAACCTCCCTTAAAAGTCTCTATTATAAAATTGTGGGTGTGGTTTTAAACCCCCCTCGTAGGTACCTACGTAGGGGGTTCAAAACCCCCCTCATAGGTACCTACTGAGGCGGTTCAAAACCCCCCTCATAGGTACCTACAGAGGTTGTTCAAAAGCCCCCTCGTAAGTACCGACAGAGGCAGTTCAAACCCCCCCTTGTAGAAACCTACAGAGGCGGTTTAACCCCCCCCCCCCCTAAAATGATTTAAAAACCTTTGGGGGCGGTTATAAACCCCCCTCGTAGGTACCTACAGAGGAGGTTCGAAACCCCCCCTAAAACTCTTTTCAAACCTTTGGGGCCGGTTATGAATCCCCCTCATAGTGACATATGAAGTCAATTTAGAACCCCCCTCGTAGCCATAATTTAAAACATCAATATTGCAATATCATTGGGGCACAAAGGAATTGAACCTTCAACCTTCTGCTTGTAAAGCAGGCACTCTACCATTGAGCTAGAACCCTTTAAGAATTGGCGAAAGGGGCAATATTAACACCAAGATTGCATCGCCCGCATGGGTGTGGCTCATTGGCGGTTCCGTTGTTATGAAGCCACTTGTTGTAAATTGGAGGTCACGAGATCAATCGCACTCGGGTTTACCTGCGTCCCATGTCTTGTAGCAGGTGTGGGGTACCTAGGGTTATAGTGGTAGCGGGAATGGATCCCTAAACCTCGTGTCATGCGAGTACCAGCCCGACCCCAGTTGCCGATTCCCCTGGTAAAAAAAAAAGAAAATACCAAGGTTGCATCATTTGTAATTCTAAGAAAAGGCTAATAATCCCAACATTGTTTCTGACTCAAGCGACCTAAGAAAGTAGTCTGAATGGCTCTGAGCTTATAATTTGGCTGAACTTGAAAGGTTTCATATGCAACATTGATTCAATAAAGAAAATAGTAATACATAAACGTTTTGCAGGACAAAGTTGGCATTCAAGTTCATACACATACTCTAGAAGTGAACATCTAACTAGAATTTCAAGTATTCATGGATAAGAACGAGCATCTTTTCTAATGGTTGCTTGATGGATCCATGTAAGAGTAGCCTTATCTTAAAATTTATGTCAGTCGATCAATGGGTTCTACAATTATAACATATTTAGACCCAACTCAATATAGTCTAGTGATATAAAAAGCATTCAACTACAATATGGATAAATACAAAGATTAAAAATTGCATATCACGGATAAATCTATAATCTTTTCTAAGATAAGCAACTCATAATAATGCATTTATAGATATAGAATACCTGCAACTAATATAATCACAAATGAACACCACTATCACTCAAAAGGCTAATGAGATGAAGTGTGCCATTTTCAAAGCACTCGTTAATGTATTTAAACCCTTCTCCCTCTTAGATTTTGCCAGAGGCAAGAGCATAATCCACTAATTTTGCTCTGCATCCAAAGTCAAAATCAAAGTTAATATGTTTCCCTTTCTAAAAGATGTAGCACAAATAAATAGTAGAAAAATCCTTTCAGTTACCATTTATACAATTATAAAGTACATCTTATACAAATATCATATGACATCACCCCAATTTGTAAGGTGGTCATAAAATTAACTATTACACAACCATGATTTCAACAAAATGTTAATGCTTACCAAATATTAATGCAGGGAAAAATACCCAATGTATAGGATTCTCATAAGTCACTTTGAATGCAGAAATGATCCACATGCAAGATATTCCTTCTTCACTCTAATTGTTGACAGTTTTCATCTATAATTTTCCAAAAGTAAAAAAACCACAACAAGCAAAAATAAAGTGAGTTGCTTGTTACCTTACTGGAAAATAACAGATATAAAGCATAGTAATTCATAGAGGATAGTAGAGTCGAATAAGGAATTTGTTCCTTCATTGAAGGATCTTGAAAACATAGTAAGAGTTTTATTTAATCCAGTTGAGTCATTTAGATGGATAACTTAGCTTTAGATTACATAGCTTGTTAGCTCCTAGAAGCTTTTAGGTAGCCTATTGGAGCTTAGTTACCTCGAGGAAGGTTCAATCAAGATGAACAAGCTCAGAGTTTATACTCTTAGAGCTTACATAGAGGGAGAGAGAGGTATCTGTTTGTAATGATCGATCCATTGTATTTAGGTTCAGATAAAGGACCATTGTGAAATAAGATCATATGCCTGTATTTTTGGGTTAATTGAGTTTATTGATTGAGTTTGGAAGCAATTTCCCATTTGAATCATATCTTATGACCATGTTGACTGTATGGTTAGTTGACTGAAAAAATGTCTTGAGTATTGACATTTACACACAGTAAGTCACTTTTTGTTGTGCATTGTTTTAGCACTGTTTTTGTGCTAAATAGTTGGAGGAATAAGATTTGCTAAATTTTGCATCATACAACCTCAGAAAATACTGAGAGTTTTCTGTAAACTTCCCTAAGGGTCGTCTCTAAGCCTAGGCTGGAGGATGATCTAAAAGACTTGAGCTTTTATGCCTCAATAATGTAGGCATAATTTTAGGCAGTTCTGCTCATCCTCAATCCAAAGAAGCCCATATCAAAACCAAAACCAAAATGAAGAGCCATAGTTGTAGACAGTTTCGCTCATCCTGGATGCAAAGGAGAGACATTTTGGGGGTTAGTACGGAAAGGATAGAGGTGACAGGTAATTGAAGGTCTAAGCGCCATTTAAACAAATCTATGACCAAAAATCAAATCCACAGCGTATATCACTTCTCAGAATCCAAAGGTTCGTTGTTTCATGCGTATGATAATCAGAGGCGCCCTAATGATCAAACGATGAAAGGTGAGTATGGTCCTCACACAGAGTGGGGCCATACTCACACATATTTACCATCAGGTTAAATATTTTCATTACATTAGAGAAGTGTTCTAACACCAGTAAGGTCGATGTAAGGATGTTCATCAAATTAGAAAGATCTTCTGAGGCTAGTGAGGGTATTGCTTTCCTAATAAAATGCAACACCCCCACGGAAGCAGTTCCTGGAATTTCCCGTCCAATGAGTATCCCGTCGAAGCCTATGGATGTGGTCGTTGTCTCCATAATCATAACACATAGTATCCATTTCTAGGGGTGACCGGTTGGAGTAGATGCTCGTAGGGGGGGATGGAGGATCAGAGGCCTTCGTTGTCATTGTCACTGACTCCACTTGCCAAATTTATTTGGGGTGATGACGAGTCCAAGAAGGTGTCGCGCTGTATGACCTGTAGGAGGACCCTGCTCCCACGAGAAGAGAAGCACAAGAATGAAAATCCCATCAAGGATTTGTTACTGTCAAAAAATAGGGTGGTATTTCCCCAGGTCTTCGCAAAAAACAGTGCTACCAGGAGACATAAGTGTCAGGGGGGAAGTCGAACACATAAGGGACATAAACCTTCATGCCAACTATGAACATAGGCGAAATATGCCATCGAACACATAATGAACATAAAAGGTCGAGAATCAGAAGGTCATGTGGCATGCCCAACAGGAGGAGAAACAACTCAAGCTAAGTCAAAAGAAAATCGCTAAAGGTGTCTTGAGCCGTCATTTTCACGACTAGCAAGCCTGAAAACTGTAGATGCTGCATTACTGTTTAAGTCTAGCATGCACATCTCTCCATATCCTCTATTTTGTATGTATTAATCATGGTGAATATGCCACGTCTAAGTTTGTTAGGAGTTTGATTATGGTTGTAATTGATTTCTGGCCCTATTTTGAGGTTAGCCTCATGGGCCTGAAACACTATAAGTATACAAGGGAAAGGGTTGAAACCTTATAAAGCTTTCAAGATGGGTGGTTCTATTTTGGGACGAATGTAAATCTTGTCAGAACTGGGTAGGTGGTTTCTGGATCTATTATTCAGAATGTAATTAAGTGACTATGCAGTAATACAATCCGTTTATTTACAAAAAAAAAAATATTGGAGAAATATTCTACAAGTGCTTCAATTTCTCACCTTTCAGCAAAAAGGATGGATACAATTCATATGTAGTTTGATATTAATGTCTTAAAAGAAAAGAAATTCACCACTAATGGTCACAAACAACTAAAAAGTAGTCAATGGGATTGCTAGCTACATTACGTAAAATCCTTTAATAGTGGCCAGGGCAGCTCCAGGAGACCTATAGGTGATACTCCCAATGCATAAAAGGAAACCTATAGGTGATACTCCCAAAGAATGTTGAAATTGTATTGATAATAAGGATCTATACCTCAAAGTTCAGTTATGATGCCAATAACGTCAGATGATCCTGGCGTCCTCTATGCTTTACACAAATATTTCACACAAATTAGTTGTTACACCCTCAATTGAGTATACTTATGGTTGTAATTAAATTTGTTGTAATCAAATACTTTCAATATTGTTCATTACATTACCTTCCCGTGGTCAATAGCTATCCCACAATTAACTTATTTCCTTCAACAAATGTGCAATAAAATCATTTCATAAAATAGACAAGTACAACTGTACTTAAAATGAAGAAATCAACACGTTATAATCAATGAAACAACAATAAGATATCTAATTGACAAATATGCATTAGAGAACAATACAAATTGTCATTATATTTCTTTCCATTGCAAAGACCTGCATATATCATGACAAACTGGTATGTTCATATAAGCCATTGATATGAAATTGTAAAAAAACGAAATGAAAATACTTGAATGAGCTTCTCTTGGTTTCAATAATACCTTATTCTCTACTAAACAGGACAACTACGTGAAGGTTGAAGCTCATATGGCCCCTCCCCCCCCTCTCATCACTCTCAATTCCCCACACCCAATTTATCTACTATAAAAATAAATGAAAGTTACATAAAAGAATAAAACAGATAAGATCCATGCATAAACAGTAGCAAAACAAAAAATATATGCATGAAAGGTAAATCCAAGTAATAATCTAATATCCATGATGGACCAAGTGGTAGACCTAACAACATAGAACGCTTTACAACAGCCCCTTGCATCTGAGCAGCCAGTGGAAATCGAGCAGGATATTTTACCACCTAAGCCGCTGGCCAAGATACATGCTTACAAAAATAAAAGCAAGACACCTATGAAAGACGTCCAACTACCTCCTTAGACCATGCAATTAGAAGGGGATATTGAGGCATTGCAGCATGAAGTTTTGGATCTGAAAGACTTCCTTGTTGTGCTGGCGACTGACAAGTGCACATGGGAAGAAGAGAAGCAAAATATGCAGAAGAGAATTGACGAATTAAATGACTATAGCACCCCAGAGGACATATCACCCACTGCTCTAGTGATCAAAGATATGTCTGAAATGTCCCTAAAGGACCTGGAAATCACTCAATTGAAGGAGGCCAATCAAGAGCTCAAGGACAGGATCAATGCTAAGGAAAGTGAATACTCTGTTGAAGAGCTCAGGACACTCAAAGAGAAGGTAACCAGGTTTGAGGAAAGGGTCATAGGTCGATTTCCCTTGCAAGGGGCTAAACATTTGCTTAGGGATGCAATGATAAAGGAGATGCCCTAATTAGAAAAGCATTTGTTCATGGTGGATGAGAATAAACAGGCTGATATGGTAGAAATCAGAATATGTAAAACCTTACAGGAAAGTCTAGCACACAGTCCTAAGGAGGAGGCCCAGAAGGCGATTGTTGTTCTAAACTCATCCTCTGGGGAAGAACTAATTTCCTTGGGGATTACTGACAGGATATCATTTCTGGTGGCAGCAAGGAGGATGACCACAAAGCACAACATGCTGTAGAATGCACTTACTAGGATTAACATTATTCAACAAGGGGTAGAAAAGTTCAACAAATTGTTCCAGCCCCTGTTTCAGAAAGGGTTGCCTGAGTTTGGGGTCCAAAGGGGAAGCTGATCCCTCAGAGTAAATATGTCCAACTGCTGCACCATGCAAGAATAAACCATGCAAAGTTTGAGGGTATGAATGGTGGGATAAAGGGAGAGGTAATAATTGATAAACTCAGTGAGGACTTTGAGCTGCTGGCTCAATTCAAGACTGTCTTATCAGATCTCCCTACTATTGGCCATAGCCCCTTGAGACTTGGATGTTATCCTAAAGGAGATATTTGAGATGGCCACCCCTACAGATCAACAGTGGAAAGATATACATAGAGTGAGCAATCATCAGCCTGGAAGGATCGCCAACAGCTGAGTCAGCCATAGTCTGTTAAAAATATGCTCGGAGTTGTCGTTTTCATCAAGCAAGCTAGAAAGCCCCAGATGTCGAGATTTCCCTTTTTAATTGGTCATGCGCAGCACATCGTGCCTTCCCAAAATGTTTTGTGGGAACGACGCATCTGCCACATTAGAGTTTCTTAGGATTTACGACGTACTTTTGGTTTTGATTCACGCAATGTAACAATTTTTGATCCCCTGTTTCGAGATACGTCTCAAGGGTAAATTGCACTATAAATGTAACCTCTGCGGAGGAGGAAGGGTTTGAATTTCATTTTTGAAGCCTCTGTGCTTGGATTGTAGCTCTGTAAACTTTCTTGAAAGTGTTAATGAAAAGTTTTTTTGAGTTTATGAGATTCATCACAGTGTGTTTGTGTTTCCTGTTTGCGTCATTTTCATATGTATAAATTCTGCTAATTCTTTCTAGAGAAAACCATGACTTGTCTTGAGCTTGCTAAGGGCTGTCATGACATGTCTTAAGCCTGCTAGGACTGCCATGACTGGCTGAAAGTGCCTTGAATAATGTTAAGGATCCCAAGCCTGTGTATGAAGGTACCATGACCTATTGTAGGTTACTAAGGGTGTCATGAGGGCGTGTAAATTTGTTGGTAGCCTAATTGTGTACTGCTTGACTAGGAAGTGATATGTTAGTATGGATGGCAATCTGTGTGAGGTCTAGTACGTGGGTCTCTACCCTTTATTGGACTAGTTATGCAACTAATGAAACCCATGAGTTGATGCCTCTCACCCATGTGCTGGCTACCAAGATGGGAGCAAAGCTCACAGAGGTCAGAAAGAATGGAACCTACTCTTGGTTGAGGCCTGATGGAAAAACACAAGTAACCATTGAGTACAAAAATGAGAGTGGTGCATGGTTCCTCTGCGCATTCACACAATTCTCATCTCCACTCAACATGATGAGACAATGAACAATGAACAAGCTTTATCTAAAGTAAATGAGAGGGTTCAATTTTTATACAAGGGGGATATGCTTTGAATAGTAAACTATAATGACCCCCATTAGATCCTGTTGATTTTTTTGGCTTATTTGCTTATGTAATTTGGTTAAGGGATTTCATAAAAACTCTTGTCAAAAATACCACTGAGTTGTGCCAAATAGTCTTAGTTGGTTTTTGTATTAAATGTACTGCTGATATGTTGATGCAGGAGCATAGGCTCAAGAGGGCGAAGTCATTCATGACTTCACAAGGTCAATGGAACTCTTAAGAGACCTATGGTCTCGTAGATTTGTAATTTGCTTTATTTTGTAAAAGCTAAATAAAACGGATAAGGAATCTAGATCCTTTTCCACTTGTAATAGTTAGGATTGAGTTAGTTGTGAGTCATAGGGTTAGCAGAGAACAATAAGGACTGTAATCCTTTGTTATAGGATCTGGAAACATAATCCTCTTGTATTTAAATCAGTTTGAGTTATTTTCTTAGTAGCTTAGTTACCTTACAAAGCTTGTTGGCTCATAGAAGCTTAGGTTAGCTCACAGAGCTTAAGATAGGTCATAGAGGTTTGAGGATAGCTCAAAGAAGCTTTGATTAGCTCACAGAGCTTTAGAGGGAGAGAAATTCCACATAGCATGAATTGAGGAATGATAGGTGCACATAAGAGTGAGCGAGGAGTGAACAAGTATAATTCTTTGTGTGTATTTGAATTTCCGGTGAATTAAATAAAGAACAGAGGATTAGACTCTGCGCGTGGTTTTGATGGATTTCATGTCTTCATATAGTTATGTAGAAGTACGAATTCATCCTGCATTCACTCCATATAACACTGTATATAAACTTCGTGGCTTTGGATTACCATAGTTGCTGAATCATGGAGAAGAATTGATCCTGTCAGTGATCAATTAAGTGAATCTTTGTAGAGGGTTAAATCTTAACCAGTCACTCAAATAAAACAAGATCGTAGAGTGGGGATCGAGCATGGGGAAGATCGATGGTTTATAGTGATATCGCCGGGTGAAGTTGCAAGCTTTGAAAAACTTTTCATGTGCAGGATATTCTATGGAATGTGCTTAATAAATTTTGGAATCCACCGTTGTTTTGGTGGGGACACCGATCGAATGATCAAAAATCCATTTCACTACATGTAAAAGTAAGTTGTATGAACACTTAGGATGTCCGTGAAATTGATAGATCAACCATCGATATCGACGGCGAGGAAGAAGCGTTGTGCGAAAACTCTTGTTTCGAAAGTGTTAAAAGTCGAAAAGCTGACTTCTGATTTCCGCCTTCTGGAAAGAATTCCGCTACGGAAGGGAACGTGTAGAAACCTAGAATTCCACTGTAGAAGAAAGTTAGATAGTGTGGAAAGCCATTTAACACAGAGATTTTGTTTCGGATCTCAAGGGTTTTGAAGTCTGTACGCAAATCAACGGCATCATATGTGTAATGTTTGGCTTGTATATTGACTATAATTTTCAGATCTTGATTTTCATAGTGCTAACAGTGAACAATAAATGCAATAGAGATTGCTTTGCATAAATAATAAGGAAAATAAACCCTAAATATCATATTCATATAACTTTGAGTTTACAATGACTGTAAGAGCAGTTCTAAGGTGGACAAACAAATATGAAATTACTTTAGCTCTAACCTGTAGCTTCCTGGGCGTGCATAATGATTTATGGAAGTGAGCTTTGGTGTCTTGATTTTTCTTTGGTGTCTACCCTACCTTGCCATGTCGGCTCCTCAAAATAACCCAAATAGTCTTCTTCTCAGACTCCCTTATTATGCTGCAGCGCCCTCCTTCACTACCCATAAATGTTATGCACATTCGTAACAAGAAGGAAGACTACAATGAGATTACCCAACAATGTTGTAGTAGATTCATGTAGGTGTCAATATGGACTGCAGCTCCCTTTTTGGTTGTAACAACCCTTTATATTGTCCCAGATGAAACGTGGGGATCACTGTAGATGTGGAACTGTAAGGATATGAGGCCAACAGAAAGTAAATGGTCCTCACAAATAAGACTATGTCCTCTCTAGACGATGTCATGGTCCACACACTCCAAACTCAACCAACAAATGAAGAATACTTCCTCCAGAAGATGAAATTGACCCTTTTGTTACTCCTTCTTTTTCAAAAACATAAAAATAAAAAAAGACGAAAAAGAGAATACACATGAATCTATATCATCTTATATCTAGATGGGCTTGGAAATTTGGTGTATGTATAACCATGACATGAGCCTATAATCCTAGGTATAATATAACATTGTTACTTGTTAGACTCATAGGAAGACCCCCTTGGGCTAAACCTTATTATAGAATATGGTATGGGGATGGCGCTAGGGAGTCCTAGTTTCTTATATTCTTATTTTAATTATTGCATAAGCGTTTCTAGCTTCTATTCTATTGCTTGTCAAGGATAATTATAACTTACATCGTAGGGAGGCTCTATGGGTTAAATATAAATATATTTTTAATGTGGAGATATCCCAACCTATATACTAACTAATATATGTTGTTATTATGATAGGAGATGAAGATGTTAAAGTTGTCACCACCATTTTAACATATCAATGTATTTTTAGGAGGAGTTAGAACTGGCTTCGATCACCTCATTTAATGGATTGGAAGGTATGGGAAACTTCATTTCCTTTATAGCTCAAGAAATCTCACTTGGGAGTGGGTAAATTAGTCAAAGGTGCAGTACAATGGCCATAACATTATTAGAGATCACTTGGTTCAATAATTTCATATGCCACCAGTCGTTGACTTTCCAATGACCTAATTAAATAGAAATTCCCATGCAGGCATCTGTAAAAACTACAACACTTCCACCACTAAAATGTTTCATTGAACAATGCAAATACATAAATGAGGTGGAGGCTATAGATTGGAATCGCATGAATAAATGTAACACCATATATCTCTTCTCATTATTCTAATATCTCTGGTTAGCTAATTCGTATGTCAATTAAGAAAGTAGATTTGCAAGGCATACCACCATATAAATTTTAGCTCATATGATTTCCATAAGAAGAGAGATCATAAATCCAACCAAGAAAAAAACAATAAATAATTGTTTGAATGCATATGATAGATCTCTTAGGAAGGCAAGAAACAATAATGAGTCATATCATGCCAGTAGTTACAAATAGCATATAAAAGAGAAAATATATTGTGTAGAATCATAAGAGAGTCTATGGAAATAGACTAATTTAGTGCAATTATTTTATCCTTATGGTATCCTTACATATTGACATGGGACCTTGAATGATATATAAGTAATTTGATCAAGTAACCGATAAATCCACCTAGGTATAAATGTAGTAGATACCGACTAGAAATAATACTATGTTTGGATATTGTAACCTCAACATCTAACCTCAGATGAAAATGACATCCCATAGGTGGTGAGCTAAAATTGATTACTAGTGCACTTGAATTCATTGAAACAAACTCACTCCCCCATCCTTCTACAAATAAACCTCACAAACAATGCATTATAAGCCATGGTTATTACAATATTTAACTTCATGTCATCCACCACAATATGCTAATATACATGGTCGATTTCATGGTATACCCTCTCAACCTCCTTATTTGTATCAAGTCATTTTCCTTGTGAAATCCATTCATCAAAGGATTGTAAGTATGAATATTTGGTTGATCACAACTGTTTTCCTTCATATGCTCCACTATTGCAAGATAAATGACAACTTTTCCTCTTTTGCAATGTCCATTGTTCAAGGTAGTATATGTTACTTCATTTGGTGTCAATCCTTTTCAGTTAGGGATGATGGTTAAGTGAATACTTAAGGATATATTAGATAAAATTTTGGATCTATATAGCCATCTTTTTCTCTGATATAGCTACAAGATTTTCATAGTTCACTAATTTGTATAACAAGTGTTGTAGGAAGTAGAAAGGTGTCCTTTCCATCATTAACACCTACAATACTAGGTATATACCTATAATTTGTTTGGTAATTATAAAGAGATGGAGGGTTGACATTGTAGGTTAAAAACTATACTTATAAGGAGATGGGGGTCACATCATATTCATATTGTCCATCAAGGAAGTTATCATATTTTCATTAGGAGAATAGTTTCAACAGTATAATACTGGTCTAAAAAACATAGGTTCAAATTCCTTTTATGTTTATATAATTGCATATGGTTGGAAGAGATACTAATGATAAAAATTCTTAATATTTAAAAGGTTTATGTAGGTTCTTGTAGGTTTTATCCAGGTACGACCTTAACCAATGTATTAATGAATTGTCAAACTTATGGAGAACATATATATTAAATGTAACACCGCATATCTCTTCTCATTATTCTAATATCTCTCGTTACCTAATTGATATGTCAATTAAGAAGGTAGATTTGTAAGGCATACCACCATTGGAATTTTAGCTCATATGATCTCCATGAGAAGAGAGATAATAAATCCAACTAAGAAAAAAACAAGAAATAATTGTTTCAATGCATATGATAGATCTCTTAGTAAGGCAAGAAACAATAATGAGTCATATCATGATGCCAGTAGTTACAAATAGCAGATAAAAGAGAAAATATCTTGTGTAGAATCATAAGATAGTCTATGGAAATAGACTAATTTAGTACAATTATTTTATCCTTATGGTATCCTTACTTATTGACATGGGACCTTGAATGATATATAAGTAATTTGATCAAGTAACTGATAAATCCACCTAGGTATAAATGCAGTAGATACCGATTAGAAATAATACTATGTTTGGATATTGTAACGTCAACATCTAACCTCAGATGAAATTGGCATCCCTTATGTGGTAAGCTACAATTGATTACTAGTGCACTTGAATCCATTGAAAAAAACTCACTACCCCCATCCTTCTACAAATAAACCTCACAATCAATGCATTATAATCCATGGTTATTACATTATTTAACTTCATGTCATCCACCACAATATGCTAATATACATGGTCGATTTCATGGTATACCCTCTCAACCTCCTTATTTGTATCAAGTCATTTTCATTGTGAAATCCATTCATCAAAGGAATGTAAGTATGAATATTTGGTTGATCACAACCATTTTCCTTCATATGCTCCGCTTGTGCAAGATAAATGACAACTTTGCCTCCTTTGCAATCTCCATTATTCAAGGTAGTATATGTTACTTCATTTGGTGTCAATCATTTTTAGTTAGGGATGATGGTTAAGGGAATACTTAAGGATAGATTAAAAGAAATTTTGGATCTATATAGCCATCTTTTTGTCTGATCTAGCTACAAGATTGTCATGGTTCACTAATTCATATAACAAGTGTTGTAGGAATTAGAAAGGTGTTCTTTCCATCATTAACACCTACAATACTAGGTATATGCCTATAATTTGTTTGATAATTATAAAGAGATGGAGGGTTGACATTGTAGGTTAAAAACTATACTTATAAGGAGATGGGGGTCACATCATATTGATATGGTCCATCAGGCAAGTTATCAGATTTTCATTAGGAGAATAGTTTCAATGGTATAATACTGGTCTAAAAAACAAAGGTTAATGGTTCAAATTCATTTTATATTTATAAGAATTGCATATGGTTGGAAGAGGTACTAATGATAAAAATTCTTAATATTTAAAAGGTTTATGTAGGTTCTTGTAGGTTTTCTCCAAGTAGGACCTTAACCAATGTATTAATGAATTGTCAAACTTACGGAGAGCATATAGATTAAATGTAACACCGTATATCTCTTCTCATTCTCACTGCCCCCATCCTTCTATAAATAAACCTCACCATCAATGCATTATAAGCCATGGTTATTACATTATTTAACTTCATGTCATCCACCACAATAGGCTAATATACAAGGTCGATTTCATGGTATACCCTCTTAACCTGCTTATTTGTATCAAGTCATTTTCCTTGTGAAATCCATTCATCAAAGGATTGTAAGTATGAATATTTGGTTGATCACAACCATTTTCCTTCATATGCTCCACTAGTGCAAGATAAATGACAACTTTGCCTCCTTTGCAATGTCCATTATTCAAGGTAGTATATGTTACTTCATTTGGTGTCAATCATTTTCAGTTAGGGATGATGGTTAAGGGAATATTTAAGGATATATTAGATGAAATTTTGGATCTATATAGCCATCTTTTTCTATGATCTAGCTATAAGATTGTCATGGTTCACTAATTCATATAACAAGTGTTGTAGGAATTAGAAAGGTGTCCTTTCCATCATTAACACCTACAATACTAGGTATATACCTATAATTTGATTGATAATTATAAAGAGATTGAGGGTTGACATTGTAGGTTAAAAATTATACTTATAAGGATATAGGGGTCATATCATATTCATATGGTCCATCAAGCAAGTTATCAAATTTTCATTGGGAGAATAGTTTCACTGGTATAATAATGGTCTAAAAAACATAGGTTAATGGTTCAAATTCCTTTTATCTTTATAAGAATTTCATATGGTTGGAAGAGGTACTAATGATAAAAATTCTTAATATTTAAAAGGATTATATAGGTTCTTGTAGGTTTTCTCTAGGTAGGACCTTCACCAATGTATTGAATTGTCAAACTTATTGAGAGCATATAGATTAAATGAAACATCGTATATCTCTTCTCACTATTCTAATATCCCTAGATATAAATGCAATAGATACCTACTAGAAATAATGATATGTTTGGATGTAGTCTCAACATCTAATCTCAGATGAAAATGAAATCCCTTATGTGGTAAGCTAAAATCGATTACTAGTGCACTTGAATCCATTGAAACAAACTCATAGTCCCCATCCTTCTAAAAATAAACCTCACAATCAATGCCTTAGAAGCCATGCATATTACATTATTTAACTTCATGTCATCCACCACAATAGGGTAATATTTCATTTCCTTTTGATGCATTTCTTTGGTTCCCTCCAACCTTCCTTTGGTCCACCTACATGACTCGCAGTATGAGGGTCCTTCCCCTTAGGTAAAAATGAAAAAAAAAATGGGACCCTTAATATAACTTTTCACATTTTATTTCCTGTGAATAGTTTTTCCGGGAAAGGGCGACGTTTTCTTTTTGCATAGGACAGCGTTTACTTGATTTGATTATGGTATTCAACACCACGAAAGTTGAAGCTAAGATATTGGGATATATTGAGGTGAACTACGTGAGGTGTAACTTAAGTTTCATTGCATTCTTGTTCTGCGTTATTGCAGGTATTTTATCAATGCTTTCGTGAAAACAACAAACACTGAAAACATTCCGTGGTTTCTTTATTAACAAAAATAAAAATAGTGGTTCCTCTGCTACAAAATTTTAAGTGTAATAGACATTTCGTGCTGCATTTTGTACAAAATTTTATCATATGCTTAGTAAGTGTAATACGCATTCTGTGGTTTCTTTATTGACAGAAATCAAAATAGTGGTTCCTATGCTACAAAATTTTAAAAATTCTGTAAAAAATTTGGTTTCCTCTAGGGCTGACCATGGATTGTGGTGGCTCTTCCTAGCCGATTCATGGACTGTTTGACATTCATTTAGCTGGGTTGTGATTGTTTTGTGACCACTAGAGTTGGAATTCACTTTCCCACTGCTGTAAGATCGTTACCGTGTTCATCTTTGGGGCTGCCTGTGTAAACCTTGTCCTGCTTGCAACCTCTAAGGTTGAGGGATATTCACTCTTGGAGACTGAGATATCTTGTTAGCTACTGTACATGTCTAACCTAAACCTACAACACTCCAACCCTCTCTCTCTCTCAAGTTATGACATATGTTCCTTTTAGCAGATAGTCCTTACAGATAGTCTTCCCTTTTACTTTTGAAACTTGTTAGATAGATTAATCATTTAAACATATTTAAGTTAGCAATTGAGTGATGATAGAATTTGTTGTTGTTGTTGGTTATGCAGGATTTGTACAAGTGGAGACATGGAGGTAAGTGATTGTTTATGATTGAAGTATATCATTATTTTTATTTGATTTAAATTGTTTTTTTTTAACATAAACGAGTAGGTTTTACATTAATAAAACTGTGGATGAGCCACCCAAGAGGTTACATCTGTGAATTCTTTGCAAATACAAAATTCCCCATCACAACAAATGGGAATCCTACTTTTATTTAATTTTAATTGTTATTTTTAACAGAAACCAGAGAAAATTTTATATATAAAAAAAGGTTGAGAACAACCTTCCTTACAAGGTCTGTAACCAAAATTTTTGAGCTACTATAGAAGGAAAAACATAGGTTTCTAAGATGTAAACATAAAAGTAAACGATTCTATACTTCTTGCTGAAACAAGTTAAACCCATGGAAGGGTACTGCCTTACAAATTGTTTGTTCAACAAAATACAAAAAAACATATAAACCAGGAAAGTAGAACCTAAATCTTTTGAGCTTCCTGCCCATGGGTCGGCTGGCTGACTGAGGGCTCTTCCATCTATAAATCTCCAACAGCAAGGGAGTCCTGGAAGTGACTGCATTGGGTCATGCTAGTAAGCTTCTGAACATCCTCCTTGACAATGTCTACTTTCCCCATTAATTCATGCAGGTTTCTTGTGTTATCATTGATTTTGGATGCATGACATCCAAGCTGATTTGAGATGTATTTAGTTTCTGCTACAATAGTTTTGTTACCATTTACACTAGTGCCAACCATTCTATAAATCCAATGCATACCACTCTGCAAGTCTGCGAGAAAAGACTTGATCTCTTCGATGTCCTCGGGGGTTGCCATTCTATCCTGATCCCGCGTTACCAGGTGAGGCCAAGAAGGAGAGTTAAAATTGCAAGACAAAATTATACCTGTTTTGGGCGAAGCCTGGGTGGAAAGGTGATCCTGAACTAACAACGACGGTTTTGGTACCTCTGAACCTCTTCGGCGGGAAAATGAACCAATTCACAATCAGTATGAGAGATGAGCAAACCTGCAAAGAAGGATGAGATATCGTCTTCTAGAGGAATGAGGAGAAGAAAGAACATATCCAATTCGTAAGAGTGCCGAGAGGAGTTCATGATGATCACCGATCCTGTGGAGCGTGCAAGAAATTCACTATGGAATGCAAAGTACAGGGGGAAGGGACTTCCCATAAAGCCCTTCACATGGCTGGGACTTCCGCCTTTCAATGCCTCTTGCGTTAGAGGAAGCGTGTTTAGAATGCTGAGAGGGAGGATGTCAAGGGGGGTGGAGGAGAGTAGGTTAGAAGACCCCCTAGGTGAATAAGGGATAAGGAACATATTTGAGGTGGTGTTGGTCTCTTATTGAGACAATTCCCAACTTATTCTTAACTCCTTGATTTGCCATTTTTTCCATAAGGTCATTGTTCTTCCTTAGGATGTGGTAGAAGGTGCCATGAAGAGTGGTGCTCATTCTACTAATGCGCTCATACAATCTTTTGCTAGTGCGCTCATAGAATCATTTTTTGAATGATCTGTTTGGAGTCTTCAAAGATGATACTAGTTTTAATATTTTCCTTTTTGACTAGTTCCAGACCAAGGTATAGGGCTAGTCATCCGACTTCATTGTTGATTTTTCGTCCAATTCCCCAAGCATAGGTTTCCATTGTATTTCCTCTGCAATTAAAGATAATCCCACCCGCACCTGCCACCCTAGCATTTAATTTAAATTGTTATAACATAATACTTTGTGCTTTAATAACAATCTAATAGGATATGGCTAATCAATACTCTAATCATTTTTAAAAAAACAGGCAAAGCAGGTTATGACATGAAATCAAAAAAATATGATTGTGAAATTTTCAAAAAGAATGCGTCAAAATGATCAAATGGGAAAGAAAGGGACATGCATCTTGGAAGGTAAATATTTAGAAATAGAACAATGTATTTCCTTATGTAGTTATATAATGCTTACTTTTATTGTATGATGATATTAGGCATATGTTTAATAACATTCTTGGCTACAATTACAAAGAAGAGGAAAATACAAACAATAACAAATAAGATTACACCTTCTATGCCTTTGAATGACTCTACTAGTCCTAACAAAGAAACAAATGACAAAGATACATTTTCCTCTTTTTTCAGGAGGATCACAAGCAACATGGACAAGGTAAGCCCATTAATTCATATTTTTCTAGATCTTTATAACTATAAATCTTATGATTAAGAAATCCATAACACCTTTATGTGCCCTTCTTTTATAGAATATGTTCACAAACAACCATGCCATATGGATACCAGTGTAGAAGGGGAAGATACCTCGACACAAAAGAGGCGGAGGAACATGAAGAACAATGTAAGCTCATTAATGTATAATTTTGTAGGTCTTCATAAATAAAATTTTATGACTTAGAAATCCATAACACCTTTATGTGCCCTTATTTTATAGAAGATGTTGACAAAGAACAATGCCAACGAGATATTAGTATACAAGGTGAAGATCCCTCTAAACAAGCATCAACAAAGAAAGTCAAGAAGAAAGGTAGAGGAGCAACTAAATGTGCATAAATCAATAACTTCGAGGAAAAGATCGAAATTCATATCAATGAAAGGAACCAATCAATTGGTCCAAACTCCGTGAAGCTATCTTGATTACTAGGTGTGCTCACAAGGGAAATGGTTCCAATCAATTATTATGATTGGAGGAAGGTTTCATATCAATTAAAGGAGGACTTGTGGAACATTATTAATGTGAGTATTAGACATTACGTGTATTATTTTTCAACATTTCTATTTTTGGATGATTTCTAAGTTTATTTTCAAACCATGTATGACATCTAAAAATGCAATTCTTGTATGTTGCAAGCAAAATTCATAATCTCTCTGGTCCTTAAAGAATATTGTATGAAATCCATTGGCCACAAGGAAAACAGTCATAGATATTGGTTGACCAAAAAATACTATGACCCTTATGAGTCAATAGAGGAAAGCTTAAAAAATGTTCCTCCAATTCGGATAAGTGAGAAAGTGTGGAGAGAATTCGTCATATCACGAGCCACCACTGAATTCCTGGTAAGCAAAAAGTTCACATATTATATAATCATGTTTTTAGAATGTCTATTGACTTGTAATGTTGACTTATATATGTTATTTTAAATTGATTTATAGGTTATAAGGAAACAAAAACAAGGAAAATAGAGAAAAGGAGAGGGACTTTCACACCTCTGGACGTCCAGGTTATCAACGGGTCGAACATGATATGGTAAACAATTGTGATGATATTTTATCCGATATGAGAAATATTAGCATATTTTAGTTTCATTGTAATGTCACAACTTAATCATACTATTTTACTTGTTACAACTAGAAAAAATCTATAGCCTCTGATGAAACAACTACAAGCATTACTAGGGAATACTTATGGAAGAAGTGCCATCAAAAGAAGGATGGCACTCCAATCACACCAGATGTAGCAGAAACAATAGTATGTTCTCAACCTTTTCATCTAGATATTGATTAAAATTTCATTTTACATGTTGGAAATGTTTTATTCTATGATCTGATTTAATTGTATGTCAATGTTAGCAAAAAATTGAACAAGCACAAGTGTTAGTTGCATCTCAAGACTTTGCAGCTAGGGATGATGCCCTTGCCAAGGTACTAGGGCTTGATGCAAGAGGACGATGTCGTGGCATTGACTTAGGAGTAAAGTCAACTAACTTGTTTGGAAAAAGTCCATACAAGGAGGTGTTAGCTGTAAGCCAAGCTACAGTGAAAGAAAAAACAGAGGAAATCACATCTTTGAAAACAACAATAATTGAACTACTAAAAAGAGTAGAATATGCAGAGAGCGAACACGTGGTCAAAAAAGAAAGTGTTAGTGTCCAATTCTTTACTCTTGTCTCAATATACATATTTTCACACTAATGATCTGAATTCTAATATCTGATTGCTCATATAAACAATGTCCTACTCTACAAAATGCTCATGCTGAAATCACGCCTGTGGTGGAGGTTAGTTGTTTAATTATTATTTTAAATAATATTTTTTTCATCTTTTGAATATATATATATATATATATATATATATATATATATATATATAAATATATTACATTTTCTTGCCTTGACAGAGTAATATAGGGGACATAACAACCCCTATGAATGGACTAATACAAAAGAAATTAACTTCAATGCATACTCCATCATCCCTAGTAAGTATTGAAAATTTCGTAATTTAGTTCAATTTTATTTTATTTTATCAATATATTAGAAATCATTGTCTGTTGGGTGCAGAGTCGTGCATAAAAATATGATGAACATTTGGTATAGAAAACACCAATGGTTCCATCGAAATTGCAAATTGACAAAATGAAAACACCAATCCAGGTAAGATTGTAATTATTTAATCTAGGATCATCAATGTTTAAATTCTTATTTCTATGCATCTTAGTTTGTCTCGTTTATTTGCAGGGCCAAGATAATGCTAATGAGTTGACACCAACTTCCCAATTGGGGCTGGAAGGAAAGAAATGCTTTCTCATTGCATTAAACTCAAGGGTTAATGTTGCAAGGGCGACAATACATAAGACTGACCCCAATGCAATGGTACATTGTGTCCCTGTTGGAAAAGGCTATTATATTGTGAATCCGACAAAAATTTTAGATCCTCTATTTGAAAATATAGCTCTACCACATCCCAGTAGTGCATTATGTAATCTAGCAGATGCTTTGTTGAGCTTCATTCCTTGGCATAAGGATGACATTGAACTATGTAACTAGTGCTTATACTGTGTGACTAGTGATTTTAGTGATGTTTTATCAACTGAGAATAGTTGATTTATTGAATATTTATACTTAGACTAGGACATAGTTTATAATTTTTTTGTAGTTCGAGATTAATCTTTACATTTAATTAAAATTTTGGGCACAAGTTTCAATTATATGCCATGGGCACAATTTACGATTTTGTAATACATCAGTATTATATAATCTTCGTTGCATGTGAAATGAGATGGTGTGTTGTGAATATGTGGAATGAGTAGTCTCTCTATCATATTTTCATTAAGTTTTTTTTTTGTTTGTAAATTAGTTTTTCCTTCTATTGCCTTCTATTGCCAAAAACATACATTTACAGAAAAAAAACCACATTAATATAATTTATTTTCCACATTGTAGCAAGAATAAGAAAATGACCAAAATTAAATATTTAAAGGAATAAGCTTGCATCTAGAAACAAATTCATATGCAATGATTAACAATAATAGTAAGCTGATTTCTTAACTCAATTGAGGCCAGACCTTTTATGTTGTACAAAACAACTAATCTACAAATAATTTTGAATTTGAAAATCAAAACTAAGTTTAAATACAGACTACTCAATTTGCACATTGGAGTCACCATGTTATTACATTGTTCATTCTGTGTTTGATAGTCATGTTCTGCTTGTGTTCACAGTTGGCAGGAAGTTTTATGCTCCTTTTGTGTTTTCCTTTCTGTCCGGTATCTATATCTCCTGGTAAAACTATTATTTGCGTAGACTTGGAGAAGACAACCTCATTTTATTGACAGTACTAAATCCTTGATGGGATTGACATTCTTTTCTGCCCCATTTATAAACTATAAGGGGATGTGTCCTTTCATGCACTCGTTCAATAATATTCCTTGGCTTTCATTCCATAAATTGCATCACTTGTAATGCTGAAACTCTAGTGGAAAATTATAGGTTGATTACAGTCACATTCAGAATTCATCCAATATGAGTTCAACAAGAAGAAACTTTGAAGAAGAATTTACGGACCTGCCAAAACTGTGGTTTACGGAAATTAGACCAAGCCTAGGAGAAGATAAAAAAATGAACAAGTATGGAATTATTGGCAAAATATTCCTAACTGGCCTTAGGGAAATGCCCACCATAGCTCATAGGATGATGATAAAGATATTCTAAGAGTATGGATCTCTAGAGTGTTGTATGGTGCATCCAACCATATCATTAGCCTAAATAAAAAGTCTTACAGGAAAAAAATATCAATTTGCCAAAAATGCCTCTCAGCCATATTTGCACTGCTCCAGAAAAATACTTGGGAGAGAGAAAGAAGCTCCATAAGATGAAAGTGGTGTTGATGGATTCACGTTGTTGGCCTCTACCCATTGGGCATCTCACTTGCCAAGTTTGAAGGAAAAATGAAATCACCTTGGTGACCTAGGGTTTGAAGAGAACTGGTTAAGTGTTAAACAAAGAGTTTGAGAGACCAGTTGGAAATACCTACAAGGGGGTGTTCCTTTGATGATAAAATTCATTAGATGATATGGTCCTGTTCATTTTTGAAATGGCTATTTAGCCATGCTCTTGGTTTTTCTTATGGTGACCAGATAAGGAAAATATCAACCTTTCAAAATAGAAGAAAAATCTTATTTTGCATACTAAAGACAAAGTAGCCTTAAGAGGATGCCCACCACAAATGGTTTGTTAAAGAAAATGCCCACAACACATGGGGATATCGTAGGCTGCTATTTTGTCTACTCAACCATGGTCTCAATTTGTCCAAAGAGACCCCGAAGAAGAATTTATGGACCTGCCACAACTATGGTTTAGGGAAATTAGACCAAGCCTAGGAGAAGATAAAAAATTGTCTAAGTATGGAATTATTGGTAAAATATGCCTAACCGACCTTAGGGAAATGGCTTCCACAACTCATAGGATGATGATAAAAATATTCTAAGAGTGTTGTATGGTACATCCAACCATATCATTAGCCTGACCAAAAATTCTTTCAGGAAGAAGATATCAATCTACCAGAAGTGCCTCTCAACCATATTTGCACTGCTCCAGAAAAATGCCCATAGAGGAGAGAGAAAGAAGCTCCAGAAGATGAAAGTGGTCTTAATGGATTCACCTTGTTGGCCTCTACCCATTGGGAATTTCACTTGCCAAGTTTGAAGGAAAAATGAAATCACCTTGGTGACCTAGGGTTTGAAGAGAAACCTACCAAAATAGAAGAAAAACCTTATTTTGCATACTAAAGACAAAGGAAAAATGGCTAAGTGTTGTAAAGGGGCTAAGTGATACCCGGATTAAGGTTGATGCCTGTACTAAAGATGACGACGACATGTCATGGAATGGCATATATGATGATGTGGCATGAAGATGAAATTATTGTTGCATTATGACATCATTATGGAGAAATACGACAAATTAGTGAAAATCGGGAAATTGGCTAAGTATGGGAAAATTGGTCCAAGTAGCCTTAAGAGGATGCCCGCCACAAAATGTGTGTTTATGAAAATACCCGCACCACATGGGGAGATTGTAGGCTGTTGTTTTATCTACTCAACCATAGTCTCAGTTTGTCTAAAGAGACCCTAAAGAATAATTTATAGACTTGCCACAACTGTGGTTTAGGGAAATTAGACCAAGCCTATGAGAAGATAAAAAATTGTCTAAGTATGGAATTATTGGTAAAACCTGCCTAACTGGCCTTAGGGAAATGCCCGCCATAACTCCTTGGACGATGAAAAAAATATTCTAAGAGTGTGGATCTCTAGAGTGTTGTATGGTGCATCCAACCACATCATTATCCTGACCAAAATGTATTTCAGGAAGAAGAAATCAATCTGCCAAAAGTGCCTCTCAACCATATTTGCACTGCTCCAAAAAAATGCCCGTCGAGGAGAGAGAAAGAAGCTCCAGAAGATGAAAGTGGTCTTAATGGATTCACCTTGTTGGCCTCTACCCATTGGGTATCTAACCCCTACATTTGTATTTTTTTCCCTTGGCAAAAGACAACTCTGTAGCACATGAAAAAATTTAGCACAACACAAGGCAACCTGAATGCATCACAAAAATAATTTACAAATCAAGCCCTCACCAACCCCACAACAAAACTACTGAATCAATAGATGAATCATAAGAATGCAATGATTTTTATTAGTACAAAATATAAAATCTTGGAGAATACTCACCAACAATCTATCAACAACAAAGTCAATGTACTGACTCATAAGCTTGGAATTCATCCCCACAAGATCACATGGGAGAGCATCACATACAAATTCTCTTTCAATCTCTATAAACCAACTATGAACCAAGATTACAAAGGATAACTTCATGGCTATAATATATACTCTAAATGATAAGTTAGATAGGTTTCAAGAGCTTTATAGTGATTGATCGGGGGTTTTGATAACTTTATCTTCTGACAACTGTATGAGTCGGTAACATCTTCTATCTAGATACTTTGGATTTTAATGTCAGTAGCCTAGAGTTGCTTAAGGAGTTCCATTAAGGTTTTCTACATGATGCAATTGGCAGTTCCAATGATCACTTTTGATCATCTTTAACATTAATATAATTTATTTTCCACATTGTAGCAAGAATAACAAAATGACAAAAATTAAATATTTAAAGGAATAAGCTTGCATCAAGAAACAAATTCATATGCAATAAGTAACAACAATAATAAGTTGATTTCTTAACTCAATTGAGGCCAGGATAAGTTTATGTATTTTATGAAAAATCTTTATTTCATATGATATAGGGGCATTGACGTCATAACCCAATATACCTAAATTTGTGAAAAAAAAACAACATACGTGAAATCAATTAAAAAAAACTCATTTGCGTGCATTCCTAAACTTGCATTCCTCAGCATGCATTCCTAAGCTTGTATTCCTCAGCGTGCACACCAAACCAACCATGACCGCAATTGAAATTGGGTCGTCACATACTATGGCAACAGATGAAACAGGGGCATCTTGCACCATAGCAACAAACACATCGGCCTTCTCTACCACAACATTAGGAGAAGCGAGGGGTTCCCAGGTTGAACGATTCATGGTGAAAAAATTCCAAGAGAATGCTAATGAATGGAGTGATACAAGCATATGGCCAACAGGTATGTTAAATATCCTTTTAAGAGCATGAGTGGATAGGTTTATTTTTGGACATTTTAATTTCAAAAATGATGAGATAGATGATTCCATCTATAGTTATGATCATGGGGCTATGGAATTGTATATTTTTGGGAAGAGGGTTCATCTAGACCCCAATTTGGTTACTAGAGCAATCAAAATTCCATGAAGAGAGGGGGCAATGTTAAACTCATGGAAAAGCCCCAAGCTAGAAAATATTCAGATGGCCAATAAAATTTGTGGGAAACGGGTTGTTCTTCCCAGGAATGGTCTAAAAATGGAATATGTTCCTGAAGGAATATACAAAACCTTGATTCAGATTATCCTTAGGACCATTATGAATCACCAGAAGCGGCAAGATATTTTGGGTGATTGCATGAAGCTGGCCATACATTGGGTTGAATGCACGGCCATAGATGTCCCTCATCTATTGTCTAGGAAATTGCACTCTACATTGCAAGATAGTAAAATGAAGAGGGTCAAGTTCAGTTACCCAGGCACACTGCAAAAAATTATTGATTTATGTCGACCGAATGTTATAGGGTTAAATTCTATTAGAACATATATTAGGAAGCCTAAAGAACAACAAAAAAATGAGGAATTACCTCAACCGTATTTAAAGAACAATGTAGAAGGAGTTCCTACTGTCACTACATCAACAGTACATGTAAAACCTTTCGAGGACAATATGGAATATGTGGGAAACGACATGCCTTCACTTTCCACTAAAGAAGATGTTGTTGTCACAACTTTGGTTGGAATGTATGGAAATGAAAATGCAGATCAATGGCAGGAATTTGTGAACAATGATATGGATCGCTCACCGACTAGTGATGAAGACCTAATTGATTCCAAATGTTCTTTTGATGGTAGATTTGTTTTTTATTTATTTGATAAAATGGTGCATTTGAAAGAACAATATGCCTTATGGGAGGATTCCTTCACAAATAGCGATGAATTGTGCAGAACTAAGGATGTCCAAATTCTTGATTTGGTACATCGTGTTACAGGTTTAGAGAAAAAAATTGTGGAAACTGAAAAAATAATTGGCTAGAAGGATAAACTTATTAAGGATCAATGTTCTACATTTAGCGTAGTTCTAGAAGGATAGATTTCTGACCTTGACAGACTGAAAGCCATGTTTCAGGCTGAAAAGAAAAAAGATGAGGAAACTATGAGGAAACTTGAAAATGAGCTGAAAAACAGGCTTGAAGTTTTGAACATGCCACCACTGAAGACTGTATTTGGTAAGGAAGCATAACTTCAATAAGAATTGAAGCAAAAAGAAACATTTATTGCAGCTTTGAAGGTTGAGTTTGAGAAGAAAATGAGAGAAATGACCATTAAACAACAAAATGAGATTGCAGAATATGAAACAAGATTGGAAAAATTAAATAAAACAATTAAAAAAAATGAGTTGCTAAAAAATAAGAGAATTGAAAGGATTTTAGTAACTCTCGAGGCTAAAAGAGTTGGAAGAGGAAAACAATCAACAATCAAGGGTAAACAAGTCTGCACACCAAAAGAATCAACAATCAAGGGTAAACATTTCTACACACCAGAAGAATCAACAGTCAAGAGTAAAAAGGCCAACACACCAAAAGAATCCAAAGTCAAGGGTAAAAAGGTCAACACACCAAAAGAATCCAAAGTCAAGGGTAAAAAGGTCAACACACCAAAAAATTTTGGCAGTACAAAACTTGGTGATGTAACTATGGAGAGCTTACTATACTTTGAAAATTCCTTGCAACAACGAGAGAAGACCTTCAATGAAGCTGCTTCAACAATCCATGCTATAGAGTTTACATTTGGCTCATCAGATCCAACATTGAAGACGAAGATAGAGGAGAAGGAGGCTGAAATTAGAGACCTTCACCAAAACTATTGGAGAAGGGAAAATCACTACATTTGGGATGTGATAGCGAGATACAAGATTTGAAATCCCAAATTAAAGCTTTGAAGGAGAAACCTGTGGTAGAAGCAATTTTGTATACTCCATTTGATACAGATTTGAGGGCACAAGAGCTTGAGAAGGAGGCACAACATGTCAAGAGAAAATTAAGTGCAGCTCAATTTGAGCTGAAGTGTACAAGGGATGATCTTAAAAGAAAAGAAGATGAGCACTCAAAGCAGAAAAATAAAAATGTAGAGATGTTGATCAAATGTCTAGAAGAAAAATATAGATTGCATACAAAAGGGATAAATCTTGCAAACAAAGTGAAAGAGCAAGACAAGCAATTAAAACATATGGCCGATGAAGCTTCTATAGAACTAGAGGGTTCTAGAAAAGGCAAGAGAAGCTATAGCGAATTTTCTTATTCTAAAAAGGAGGAATTGCAAAAACCTCCCAAGCAGCCTAGAGTTTTAAAATAATATGGTGTACATTTGATGTCTATGTACATACTAATATTGTTGTAATATAAATTGTCAGTATTTCTTGGCAATGCATATATTTTGATATAGTTAATGTGTTTCTAATGTGTAATCCATATGTCCATTTTCCCTATATCTACGAGAGTTTAGTGTGCAACCCATACCAAGAAGTGTGTATGAAACTACAAATGATGAAATATATTCTTCGTAATATTTACAAGTTTATAAGATTATATGACGTATCTGACACTCAATTAGTTTAGCATATGTATGACAGGTTGAGGTATGGGAAAATGAAAAACTGCCATTTAGAATTTTAGAAAATTAGATGACTGGAAAAACTGTAAACTGTAAATTAGGGTTGAGTCCCTTAAGGAAATGCACACATCGGCCTAGAAAAAAAAATCAATATTAGGGCTAGAAGTTAAAAAAAATTCTAAAGGAGAAAGTATAAGGTAAAAAATTAGAAATATTAAAATGCTAAAAGAGGAATAATAATAAAAAAGACTCTCCTATTTATTTATTGAATTTGACAATGAAATCAGGCATGTGCATGCATTTTACTGAAGCAAGTCAATTTTGGATTGCTTTACTCAAATGCACGCCCAACATGCACTACAGAGCCAAATTTACTGATTCAAACCACGGAGTGTATTTTCAGGCATAAAAAACCTAAATAAGCTTTCAAAGTTTAAATTTTAGACATAAAAAACTGATGGTCTGCAAGGAAACTCCAAATTTATGTGTTTTCCACATGGTAAAAATCACGGTTGAGTGCCTTGAGGAAATGCACACATTGGCCTGCATTTCATGTTATATTGAATAAATTGCACTATAACATAGGCATACCAAGCTTTTCTACAAACTCTTGTACTCACTTCTGTAAATTGTATGATCTACAGTAAAATCCAAGTCATCCAAAATAACAATTGATATCAATCTGCCAAAAGTGCCTCTCACCCATATTTGCAGTGCTCCAGAAAAATGCTCGTTGAGGAGAGAGAAAGAAGCTCCAGAAGATGAAAGTGGTCTTGATGGATTCACCTAGTTGGCCTCTACCCATTGGGTATCTCACTTTCCAAGTTTGAAGAAAAAATGAAATCATCTTGGTGACCTAGGTTTTGAAGAGAACTGGTTAAGTGTTAGAAAAAGAGTTTGAGAGACTATTTGGAAATGCCCGCAAGGGGTGTTCTTTTGATGATAAAATTCATCAGATTATATCGTCCTATTCATTTTTGAAATGGATATCTAGCCATGCTTTTGGTTTTTCTTATGGTGATCAGAGAAGGAAAATATCAACCTGCCAAAATAGAAGAAAAATGTTATTTTGCATACTAAAGACAAAGGAAAAATGGTTAAGTGTTGTAAAGGGGCTAAGTGATGCCCGCATTAAGGTTGATTCCCACACTAAGGATGATGCCGGAATGGCATGGCATGGCATAGATGATGATGTGGCATGAAGATGAAATCATTGTTGCATTACGACATCATTATGGAGAAATACAACAAATTAGTGAAAATCAGGAAATTGGATGAGTATGGGAAAATTGGTCCAAGTAACCTTAAGAGGATGCCCGCCATAAATGGTTTGTTGAAGAAAATGCCCGCAACACATGGGGATATTGTAGGCTGTTGTATTGTCTACTCAACTATGGTATTAATTTGTCCCAAGAGACCCTGAAGAAGAATTTATGGACCTGCCAAAACTGTGGTTTAAGGAAATTAGACCAAGTTTAGGAGAAGATAAAAAATCATCCAAGTATGGAATTATTGGTAGAATCTGCCTAACTGGCCTTAGGTAAATTCCCACCACAGCTCATAGGATGATGATAAAAATATTATTAGAGTGTGGATATCTAGAGTGTTGTATGGTGCATCCAACCATATCATTAGCCTGACTAAAAAGTATTTGAGTAAGAAGATATCAATCTACCAAAAGTGCCTCTCAGCCATATTTGCACTGCTCCAGAAAAATTCCCACAGAGGAGAGAGAAAGAATCTCCAGATAATGAAAGTGGTATTTTTGGATTCACCTTGTTGACCTCTACCCATTGGGCATATCACTTGCCAAGTTTGAAGGAAAAATGAAATCACCTTGGTGACCTAGGGTTTGAAGAGAACTGGTTAAGTGTTAGACAAAGAGTTTGAGAGACCACTTGGAAATGCTTGCAAGGGGGTGTTCCTTTGATGATAAAATTCATCAGATGATATGGTCCCGTTCATTGTTGAAATGGATATCTAGCCATGCTCTTGGCTTTTCTTATGGTGATCAGATAAGGAAAATATCAACCTGCCAAAATAGAAGAAAAATCTTATTTTTCATACTAAAGACAAAGAAAAAATGGCCAAGTGTTGTAAAGGGGCTAAGTGATTCCCACATTAAGGTTGATGCCTGCAATAAGGATGATGACTGCATGGCATGGCATGGCATGGCATAGATGATTATGTGGCATGAAGTTGAAATCATTGTTGCATTACGACATCGTTCTGGAGAAATACAACAAATTAGTGAAAATCAGGAAATTGGCCAAGTATGTGAATATTGGTCCAAGTAGCCTTAAGCGGATGCCCGCCACAAATGTTTTGTTGAAGAAAATGCCCGTAGCACATGGGCATATTGTAGGCTGCTGTTTTTTCTACTCAACCATGGTCTCAGTTTGTCCAAAGAGACCCTGAAGAAGTATTTATGGACCTGCCAAAACTGTGGTTTAGGGAAAATATACCAAGCCTAGGAGAATTTTTTTTTCCAAGTATGGAATTATTGGTAAAATCTGCCTAATTAGCGTTAGGGAAATGCTCACCACAACTCATAGGATGACGATAAAAATATTCTGAGTGTGTGGATCTCTAGAGTGTTGTATGATGCATCCAATCATATAATTATCCTGACCAAAAAGTCTTTCAGTAAGAAGATATCAATATGCCAAAAGTGCCTCTCAACCATATTTGCACTGCTCTAGAAAAATTCCCACCGAGGAGAGAGAAAGAAGCTCCAGAAGATGAAAGTGGTCTTTCTGGATTCACCTTGTTGAACTCTACCCATTGGGAATCTCACTTGGAAAATTTGAAGTAAAAATGAAATGACCTTGGTGACCTAGGGTTTGAAGAGAACTGGTTAAGTGTTAGACAAAGAGTTTGAGAGACCACTTGGAAATGTTCATAAAGGGGTGTTCCTTTGATGATAAAATTCATTAGATTATATGGTCCTGTTCATTGTTGAAATGGATATCTAGCCATGCTCTTATTTTTTCTTATGGTGATCAGATAAGGAAAATATCAACCTGGCAAAATAGAAAAAAAATCTTATTTTGCATACTAAAGACAAAGAAACAATGGCTGAGTGTTGTAAAGGGGCTAAGTGATGCCCACATTATGGTTGATGCCCACTCTAAGGACGATGCTAGCATGGCATGGCATGGCATAGATGATGACGTGGCATGAATTTGAAATAATTGTTGCATTATGACATCGTTATGGAGAAATACGACAAATTAGTTAAAATCAGGAAATTGGCTAAGTTTGGGAATATTGGTCCAAGTAGCCTTAAGAGGATGCCCACCGCAAATTGTGTGTTGAAGAAAATTTCTGCACCACATGGGGATATTGTAGGATGCTTTTTTTTCTACTCAACCATGGTCTCAGTTTGTCCAAAGAGACCTTGAAGAAGAATTTATGGACCTGCCAAAAATGTGGTTTAGGGAAATTAGACCAAGCCTAGGAGAAGATACAAAATTGTCCAAGTATGGAATTATTGGTAAAATCTGCATAACCGGCCTTAGGGAAATGCCCGCCACAACTCATAGGATGATGACAAAAATATTCTTAGAGTGTGGATCTCTAGAGTGTTGTATGGTGCATCCAACCATATCTAGAAGGCTATAATAAGAGGTTTTTTTGGATAGTTTGAAGACATTATAGAAGCATCTTCACAATAACCCACATACTAGGAAATGTATATTATCATTTCAAACTTACAAATTTCATATATAATGAAATATTTATTCGAAAATAAAAACCAATTATAACAAAACAATGATATACCAGGCATAATTGAATTCAACGAATACATAATTCATATGTATTAAATAGTAGAATTCACCATATAGATTACACCTAACAATATAAAATTTATTTAATAAATGTAAAATGCTTACAACTACAAATGTGATACACCATTCCTCATCCCTAATCCATAAAATTTCAAAAACTATCCAAGATTCCTCCTTTGGACCTCGAGGTAACAATAGAGGACTCCTATTGGTGCAACTTGTATTTACTTTTCCCATAGTTATCAACTAGCTTCCATTGATCAGTAGTTGGAAGATCTAGACTAATGATCTCCTTTGCCATTACGTTGAGCTCCACATTTTCAGCATAAGAGAACTTTGACAATTTTGTACATATGGCTTTGAAGTCAAACAAGATCTCATAATCTATAGTTAATTTATCAATCACTGTTTTTCCAGAAAAGGATTGATGTTGCATGTCATCAAAATGTCTATGATCTAATATGTAAATGATTAACTTGTCATTATAATCTTTCTGAGACCACATTCCTCCTTTCTCTTCCCAGAAGAAAGGGAGTCCTCTTCTAAATAAAGGATTAAACAGTTCAATGAATTCCTTGATTTGATGATGCATGACATCAATTTTCGCTTGAACTGTTGCCAAATTATGATATTATTTACCACTTTCCTTGCCCATGTGATAACCAAAACCCTATCCTGGATATTTGCTTTCTTTATTCCCTCTTCTATCAAGCTGTTCAAAAACTTGATTGCATTATTAGCTGTGTCAATAGGATTCTTATTTAACACCTGCTTTACCATCAAGACATTTTTTCTAGCCGCTTTTGTAACAATATCTTTATCAAGATAAAATCTAAATAAGGCCTAAGCTTGGTTGCTTTTGCTATCAGTACATCCCAAATGAGATGTTTTTATCCCTGTAAGGTTGATTGTCCTGTAACCTGTTTTGTCAATTTGTTGTTCTTATCCACCAGTTCCTTACATTTTTCTTCCAATTTCTTCCTTTCTAGTTCTCTCTTTCCAGCTATGTCCTCCAAATTTTTATTCTAGTTCTTCCAACCAGTGATTTCCAACTCTTTAATACTTACATCTGACATATCCTCGACTATTCCCTGTTCACTAGATCCGGCCACATGAGGAATGATCCTCAATTCTAGCTCCTTTTCTTTCTCCTACAACTTTCTTTCCATTTCTTCTAACTTTCCCTTCATGGATTTCTCACTTTCTACTACCAAGGCCATGTATTTTTGCCATTTATTTTCTTTATCAACAAACTTCAATAATTTTGCTTGACAATCAATGAGTTGATCATTTAGGTTCTCCTTTTCTTTTTCTATCTCAGCTAGTTCAGGACCCTGTATTAGCTAGGTGGCAGGTATGAGAATCTTTTTTTTCAATAACTGAATCTCTTTTTCTTTCTCATCCAACAACCTTTGGATACCAGCTCCCTTATCAGATTGTCCTCCAGTAGGCAACAACTCAGTTTGCAGCTTCTTTATCTGAGTTTGGTGGGCCTTATTTTCCACCTTTTCTTGCCTCAATTGGTTCTCAATTACCTTTGATAGTCTGTAACTTGGATAATGCTAGAATGATCTTCAACAAGTGAGTAAACAAGATATCTCCTGTCTGCTTGTGCAGATGAATCATGTTAGGTATGGGGATATCATCCAGGTTCATTTTTACTTTATAAACTCTGTTCTTGCTTACCATTGCCAAGTTCAGAGTGTTTTGGACATAATCCCTGACTGAAACAAAAGACACATCTTGAATAGAAATATTTCTTACTTCAGAATATAATTTTAGAGTCTCTTGTGAAGTTATGTTTTTGATGCCTTTGTATTTATCCACTAACTCTGTTTTGTTCTTTGACTGGGAGGAGGAATTGACAAGAGTACTATCTACAAATGTATACTCTTTTACCTCAAATGGAGGGCCTAATATCACCATTTTCCTTTTACTTTTGTCTACAACTGTATCTAGGACATGTTTTCCTTCAGTTTCAACCTTCTGCCTTTTGGGAGTTTCAACAGTGTCCTCCTCATCGATATCCATTGCCTCAGGAAAATCTCTTTTATTCTTTCCTTCTGATTTACTGGCCAATGGAGTAATGTTCTTGGTTGCAGCAACCAAATTGGATATATGAGGCAATAAAGAGACAACCTCTCCTATACGAGAGCTTGGATATTCATATAAGTCAACAATATTTGGGGTCTTCTTTGGGTAATTAGACTAGTTAGAAACTTCTGCCAATCCCACAACCTCTTCACGTTTATAAGGCTTTCTCTTTTGAGCCTTTCTCTTGTTTGAGATAACCTGGTGAGTGTCATAGTTGATTGCGGATTCTGTCTCAAATCCTAACTCTCTAAGTAAACCTTCCACCATTGGAAAAGCACCCTTATTCTTGATGGTGAATGGACCTATAGCCCAAGGGTATTTGATGTCAGTGGACTTCTTATATTTCAGGGAGTGTTCAATGTCTACGAATAACTTTTGTCTGATGCAATCCATTGAGAAAAATCTTGGAGTCAGGAAGGCTAGTAACATGTAAGGTGACTAAGTGAAACCATACAGTCTAATCACTGTGATTATTCAAACATGAACCAATCTCCTGTTCTCTTTTCTGTATAAGCTTGCAATAAATCCCACATCTCTGGTAGCACTCGGGGTAGCCTCTTTTGGAAAATGGCAGCATAAATTTCTATCGGGAGGAAGTTCATGAACTTGGTATAATTCCTGTACATTTCATCTGTTAATACCATTTTTGGTAGCTGTAGATTATCCTTGTTGAAAGAAGGAACATCTTCAATAGATATGACTGGAACCTGAAAGTTTTTCTCTTGTGGAAGTTCATTAGCTGAGAATGAATATTCTTAGCTAATAACTCATCAATTTAATGCATGACACTTGTAATGACTGACTGGGTTTCTCTGACTCAACATGACAAGTGCTTAAAATGAAGAGAAGACTCATAAGGGTTTCAGGGATGTATTTATATGTCACTAGAACCAAAAAATGACATAACATGGTTACTACACACTTGGTTTCTTTGTTAAACAGGGCTGCATCGTCTGGGAATGATGGGCTGGATGACTCGTCTTCTGGCTTAAAACATCTCTTAAACAAGAATTGCTTTCTCTCAATGGTGGACTCCTTAAAACATCAGAGTATAGAATATTCACTGTAATCTTTAGCCTTTAAGGTAAACTCTTTAGGGACAGTCAGGGTTTGCCTAACGACTGAGGAATTAACATGACACAGAATGGTGGAGCGGTTGAGGTTCATTATGACTCTTTTTGATAGAGAATAGTTATTTACACACCATTCCACAAATTTTGGGAAACTAGGGGTTTGTTCAGTAGCAAAAAGGTGAAAAAAGGACTGATATATGTTATGAAGGTCTGTTCCTTGGTTCCTTAGCAAATTCAACTTCTATTTCACTTCTGTTTCATAGCTTCAATGGGTCAATTTAAAAGGACAGGGTCAAAAACATCAACATTCCTATCCTCCAACAATTCTTCTACCTTCTGATACTCTAAGCCCTAAGTTTCTATATTTTCCATTTGAGCCCTCTATACAACTTTCAGGGGGGACAAAAAGGAACTACCTAGTGTTTGACAAGTGGCTGATGGACGCCATAGGAATTGTCTTCTTCTGTACTGTCTGTCGTCTTCTTCTACCGATGCAAGCAAATAAACTAATGTACATTCTTTTATGACTTTCCATATTCTTAACTCTCTTGCATATTTGGTGGCCGAAAATTTTCTCAGCCTTCCATTTCTGCCTGATCTATTTTGCAACATTCATCTTCTGTTATATTTTGATTTCATTATTTTCCCTCAATTTTGTCATTGCCATTAACTTCTATGCAGCTTGCATTCTGAAATTATATCTCAACCATTGATCTCGTCATGGATCCTTTGTAACCGCTGATTTCCTGTTTCCTTACTGATTTCGCGATTTGAAATGCACCTTTAGAGTGGGCATCTTCTATTTGCAAAGAGGTTGTAGGCCGTAGATCCTTACCTGATTAGATCTAGATCGTTCATATAGTTATCCCTTTATCCACCTTTCGCAAGATTTGTATTCTTTTTCTCCCTCACATCTTTGCATCGTGAAAAACATTTCATTCGTAGATCTAAGGCTACGACGAATCTGGACCGTTCACTAGTGTGGCTCCTACCGGATTTCATGATTCACATCTTTGCTATCTTGCATGCATGTTCCCATCACAAAATCCTTCACGAGTTGAGCACCTCTTTTTAATCCTCGTCGTTCAATGTGGAGGGCCCTATAGTATTTCGCAACGTCGAGGAAAAATATCCATCGTGCGAGTTTTGGGGGGGTTTTAAAAACTGCCCCCAAAAGTCAAATTCTCAGGACTTTTGAGGGGTGTTTTTAAGGACTGCCCCCAAAAGTCAAATTATCAGGACTTTTGAGGGGATTTTTTAAGGACCACCCCCAAAAGTCAAATTCTCAAGACTTTTGAGGGGGGTTTTTAAGGACCGCCCCCAAATACCTTAAAAAACTTTGGGGGGTGAGGGGTTTAGCAAAACAACCGCAAGACACCTTTAGGGTGGTATTTCTAACCCGCCCCCCCCCCAAAGTCCTGAGAATTAGACTTTTGAGGGGGGTTTTTAAGGATCGCACCCAAATACCTTAATTTTTTTTTTGGGGGGGTTTAACAAAACCCCTGCAAGCCACCTTTAGGGGGGTATTTCTAACCCCCCCGCAAAAGGCCTGGCAATTAGAATTTTAAAGGGGATTTTTAAGGACCGCCCCCAAATACCTTAAATTTTTTTTTTTTTGGGGGGGGGGGGGGGGGTTTAGCAAAACCGCCGCAAGACACCTTTAGGGGGGGTTTTCTAAAACCCTCCCCAAAAGTCCCGAGAATTAGAATTTTGAGGGGGGTTTTTAATTAAGGACCGCCCTCAAATACCTTAAAAAACATTTTTTTTTGGGGGGAGGGGGGGTGGTTTAGCAAAACCACCGCAAGACACCTTTAGGGGGGTCTTTATACAACCCCCCCCCAAAAAGTCATAATAATTATAGTTTTAAGGTATTTGGGGGCGGTTTTTAAGGACTGCCCCCAAATGCCTTCAAACACTTTTTTTTTTGGGGGGGCTAGGGCTTTAGCAAAACCACCACAAGCCAAATTTAGCTTTCTAACATTCCCCCCCCACAAAAGTCTTGAGAGTTAGACTTTTGAGAGGGGTTATTAAGGACCACCCCCAAATACCTTAATTTTTGTTTTGTTTGGGGGGGGGGG
>LPNX010169412.1:299533-326480 GCA_001517045.1 Pseudotsuga menziesii
TGGCAAGGACAGTCCCTAGGATTTATGAAGCATTAGAGGACTGTTAGGTAGATCACCAGTCTACTATGGTTGAGGTTCAAGGTAAGATTGCTGAGAAATCTATCTTTGTTTCGATCGACCCTGGTTCTACTCACAATTATGTTACTCCTAAGATTGTTGAAGTTTGTGATTTTAAGAAGTTAAAGCATAGTAAGTCATCATTAGTTCAACTAGCCACTGGAACCAAGAGGAAGGTCAGTGAGATTGTAGAAAAATGTCCATTAGAAATGAATGGGTTAGTGACTTATGTAGATATGAATGTTCTGCCACTTGGTTCCTATGACATCCTTATTGGAATGGATTGGTTAGAAGCTCACAAGGTAAAGCTTGACTATTAAATAAGAATTTTGAGTGCATGGATGAAGGACACCCAAGAGTGGTAAGAGGCATCCCAAAAGTGGTTTCTGTCAAGCAAATTTCAGCCATGTAGCCAAAGAAGTTCTATAGAAAAGGTTGCTAGTTATATGCAGCCCATGTTTTGGAGGCAACAGAGAATGAAACTCCCAGGTTAGAGGATTTCCATGTGCTAAGGGAATTCAAGGATGTTTTTCCTGATGATATACCAGGGCTTCCTCCAAAGAGGGATATTGATTTTACCATTGACCTTGTGCTAGGAGTAGCACCAGTGTCTAAGGCACCTTACAAGATGAGCACACCAGAGTTGTTAGAGCTGAAGATGTAGCTTCAAGAATTTTTGGAGAAAAATTATATTAGGCCGACTGTGTCTCCTTGGGGAGCACCAGTTCTGTTTGTAAATAAGAAAGATGGTACACTTAGATTGTATATTGATTACATACATCTGAACAAATTCATAGTGAAGAACAAGTATCCTTTACCTCGAACTGATGACCTCTTTGATCAAATGAGAGGAGAAAAAGGTATTTTCGAAGATTGACTTGAGGTCCGGTTATTATCAAGTTAGAATCAAGGATGGAGACATTCATAAGACAACCGTTAGAACAAGGTATGGACATTATGAGTTTGTAGTGGTGCCATTTGGTCTCACAAATGCATCAGCTACATTTATGTGCCTTATGAATAATGTTTTCAGCAAGTATTTGGACAAGTTTGTTCTTGTCTTCCTTGATGACATTCTTATCTATTCTAAGAATGAGGAAGAGCATGAAGAACACCTAAGAATTGTTTTGGAACTGTTGAAGGAGCACAAGATGTATGCCAAGTTGAGTAAGTGTGACTTCTATAAAGATAGAATTCATTACTTGCGCCACATCGTATCAGATGAAGGCATATTTGTTGACCTTGAAAATATTGAAGCCATCATGAATTGGCCTACTCTAAGGAATGTGACAGATGTAAGGTATTTTATGGGCTTGCAGGATATTATAGGAGACTCATTGAAGGGTTCTCCAAGGTTGCACATCCTATCACTTCTTTGCAAAGGAAGTGGATGAGATTTGAATGGACACCTAAATGTGAGGGAAGCTTCCAGCTGTTGAAGAATCTTCCCACAAGTGCACCCATTTTGAAAATTGCAGACCCAGAAAAGGACTTTGTGGTGTGCACTGATGCATGCGGTCAAGGACTTGCATGAGTTATACAAGATAGTCATGTGGTATGTTATGAGTCTAGAAAGTTAAAAGATCACGAGAATAATTATGCCACTCATGAATTAGAACTTGCAGCCATAGTACATGCTCTCAATATGTGGAGGGATTACTTAATGGGCAGAAAATTTGTGTTAAGGACAGACCATTGCGGTCTGAAGTATTTATTTGATTAGCCAACACTAAATTCTAGGAAAGCTAGATGGCTAGAGTTTTTATGTGAGTTTGATTTTGAAATCAAACACATAAAAGGGAAGGATAATAAAGTGGTTGATGCACTCAGCAAGAAAGTGCATGAAATGCACTTGGCATCTCTTATTATTTTCCAATCAGATTTGAGACAACGGATTGTTAATCACACAGCTGAAGATGAGTTGTATGTGCAAGTCAAGGATAAATTGCAGCAGCAGAATATTGAGAAGAGATAGGAGGGATATAAATTTGAAGAAGATGGGATTCTTAAATACAAGAACATAATTTATATTCCACATGTAGCATATATGAGGATAGTTGTTATGGATGAAATCCATTAAGCTCCATATTCTGGTCACCCAGGATACCAAAAGACAATTGCTACAGCCAGAAAGCAATATTTCTGTCCATGAATGAAAAAGGATATTGCTCAATACATTTCAAGGTGCATGAAATGTTAGCAGGTGGAGGTTGAGTATCAACACCCAGAAGGGTTGCTGTAACCTTTGCCAATTCCAGAATGGAAATGGGAAGTCATTTCCGTGGACTTTATTACAGGTTTTCCAATGACTTGGAGACAACATGATTCTATCATGGGGTTGGTGGACAAGTTGACAAAGGCAACACATTTTATACCAGTCAAGTCTATTCATAAGACTGATGACATTGCAAAAATCTTCATGAAGGATAATTTTAGGTTGCATGGATTTCCTAAGGCAATAGTTTATGATAGGGATGCCAAGTTCACTTCCAACTTTTGGAAGGGATTGTTTGTAGATTTGGGTACAAAGCTCAATTTTAGCACTGCTTACCACCCTCAGGCCAATGGTCAAATTGAAAGGGTGAATCAAGTGCTGGAAGACATGATTCGCATGTATGTGATGGAAAAGCCAACAAAGTGGGAAGACTAGTTACACTTGGTAGAATTTGCATACAACAATGGGTAACCAAAATCCTTAGGGATGAGTCCATATGAAGCTTTGTATGGTAGAAGGTGTAGGACACCTATGACTTGGGATAATCCTATGAACATGATTTTTATTGGGCCATAATTGCTCAAGGAGATGGGGAAAGAGGTTGCAAAGATCGGGCATAATATGAAGGCAGCCTAGGACAAACAAAAGAGCTATGTCGATAAGCATAGAGTGCACAGATAATTTTGTGTTGGGGATCATGTTTATCTAAGAGTGAGGGAAAAGAAGAGTTCTTTGAAGCTTGGAAGCTGTGCCAAGTTGTCCCCTAGATATTGTTGACATTTCGAAGTGCTTGAAAGAATAGGGTCAGTTTCATATAGACTTGCATTGCCTTCTAGCACTAGAGCTCATGATGTTTTTAATGTTTCTTTGCTTAAGAAATATGTACATGAACCTAACCATGTGATTAATTGGGATGTGATTCAGGTGGAACCCGAGGAAGAGTTCTAAATCGAGCCAATGCACATCCTTGACAGGAAGGTCACCATGCTTTGGAACCGAGCCATAGGATAGGTAAAGGTGCAATGGGAGAACTACGGTCCTGAAGAGGCTGTCTGGGAGCTGGAGGATGCCATGTGATTGACTCATCCATTTTTTTTCAATTTTGCAGAACACTGAGGATAATGTCAATGTAGCATTTTTTTTTCAATTTTGTAAGCATTAAGGACAATGCTAATTGAAGGGTGAGGGGAATGTAACACCCCGGTTTTGACCCCATGATATTTTGATTGTACATGATGTATATATTGTATTGAGACCATGGCATGGAGCTCAAGGCCAAGGCCCTCCCATCGATCTGGTATTTTGTATATAGGTGATAAGTGGATGCCTATGGTTGTGGTGTCAGCCATGCACAAGCATGTTTTGATATATCATGTAAAAATACAAATTAATAAAAATACCATAGCTAGCTATGGAACTGCAACATGAAAGATATGGGGGCATGATTTCAAAAAGGAACAAGGTGGGGGAGTTGGTCAAACCTCTGAGCCTATAGGGTTAAGCTAGATGTCAATGGGGAAAACCTTGAACCCTCAGCTACCTTTGTCATCTTTCCTCAATCATTATTTCCTTCCAGAAATTGAAGGAGGTAGTTAATTCCTGGGGCAGTGCAGGGCATGGAAGACTCCAGTCTATGCAGGCTTGCACCTTGGGGAAGGATGCAATTTTGCTTCTACAGCAAGCAAACCCATGTGAAGCGTACCCTGTCCATCAAAGGAGGCACGTTTAGGTTTTTTCCACTCTTCCTCATTCATTCAAAGGGGATTCCTGTCTTGGAGACACACTATTGTTCAAGATCTCGAATCTAATCATGCATGCTGTGTGTTTACCATGTTGCAGAATCGTGGTTTTTGCCTATGATTGTCAATTTGTTGTTTAGCGTTCATCATTTTGATCATTCTCCCAGGACGGGGAAGCTATTTGTTTTGCTAAGAGATTGAGCAATGGAGATCACTCGATTTTGGGAGAAATAATGGTATTTTTTGTTTTTCCCAGCGTTGGTTCTTTTCGCAGGGGAAATCCTCTGTTTTACTAAGTCTACAATGTGTTTCCTGTGCCATAGTGAGGATCCTATTTTGATGGTTGACAATGTGGTTGTTGTGTTGTGTACCCTGGTTTTGGGTTTGTTTTGTATGCAATACTGAGAAGTGGAAGAGAAGAGGAGTGGGCTTGTTAACCTAGTGTAGGGAGGAACCTCAGGAAAATATGAGAGTGGCTAGTAGATCCTTACTGCATGCCCTGAAGAGCACTAGAAGGGAGGCATAGCCTGAGGGACTGTTGAGAAGAGAATGGGATGTGGCCTTATGTTGGGATGCAGGAATGTGGATGCCAGTCCAAACCAATGTGGAGGTGTCCTTAGCTCTTGAGTGAGCCACTAGCTTATCCATTTTACCTTTCCACTGCCTTAGTATCCTATAAACCCAAGGGATATTGGCTTGGCCTTGGGGCCTGTTAACCCAATTGGATCTTGGATTGACTGAGTCTTGTTGTGCATTTGGCCTTGGGTGTAATCCTTGGTTGGAAAACCTGTTAACCCAACTGTGAGAGATGGTTTGGGCTTGGCGCCTATGAACCCATATGTTGGCTTGGCTGGTCCTTAATGCTAGTGTTGGATTGATAAGCCTGCAACCTATTAATCCAATTAGGTGTTGGCTCGGCTGGACAATCTGATAAGTCCAAATAGGTGTTGGTTTGACTGTGTATTAAAGATATGAATGTGTGCGAGTCTTCCTGTTCCCTTGTTCCTGGTGGAATCATGCTCATCTCAGTGGTGGTAGTGGTGTTGAGAGATTAAAGAACACACTGGCCTTTGGTTGGGTGGAATGTTGCAGCTACATAGCTAGTTGTAGGACAACTTCATCCTTCAAGATAAGTATCTCTGCTATTCTGTTATGAAATGTATTTGCTTATGAATGACTGTATTGGTTATTTAGAATGATTATGAATATGATGCATTGCTATGATCATGTTGAATGTGTGTTGATGGTCAAGTAGAGGGTTATAGGTGCATGAATGTTCTTGTAATTGCTTGTTTATACGTCCTTGTATGCTTTATGCATTTTGCATATGTTTATGCCTTGCGTTCTTCCCTTCCATTGTATTGATGATCATGGAGGCTAAAATCCTAGAAAATAGTAAAAAATACGGTTAAGTAAGGGAAAGATAACCAAAATCCCTAAGGAAGAGTGGGTCTTTCGATTTCCGAAGTTGGGAGTCAGAAATCAGCAAGACATAATACGACTAAGGTAGAAAAGCTGGATTTCCAATTCCTGAAATCAAAAAGCCGAAGTCGGGAAGTCAAAAGTAAAAAAGATGAATGATAGATGAAAGTTCTAAGGAAAGTTGAATTTCCGATTCTCGAAATAGGAAAGTGAAAGTCGGGAAGTTGGAAGTCAAAAAGTGGAAGGATAGCTGCAAGCTCTAAGGAAGGCTGTATTTCCAATTCCCGAAGCCAAAAGGAAGAAGTTGGGATGTGAATAATAAAGGTAAGCGTTATATGGGTTTCTGCAATCCGAAGTCGGAAGGCGGGAGGCGGAAGTCGACAAAGTCAGGTTAGGTCGAAAACGACCTTTCTGGACGCAGAATGGATAGGTAAAGAGAAGAATGATTGATATAGTGGTTCTAAGCTTGAGATGAAGGTTGGAGAGTATGTTAACGTCCATACCCGGTGTTTGTTAGAAGAACAAAGAGGTTCTTTAAGCAAAATTTTTAATTATCCGCATTATGGGGTATGGGGACGCGACAGAGGCAAGAGCATAATCCACTAATTTTGCTGTGCACCCAAAGTCAAAATCAAAGTTAATACGTTTCCCATTCTAAAATATGTAGCACAAGTAAATAGTAGAAATATTCATTCAGTTACCATTTATACAATTATAAAGTACCTCTTATACAAATATAATATGATATCACTCCAATTTATAAGGTGGTTAATAAATTAACTATTACACAACCATGATTTCAACAAAATGTTAATGCTTAGAAAATCTTAATGCAAGGAAAAATACCCAATGTATAGGATTCTCATAATTCACTCTGAATGCAAAAATGATCCACATGCAAGATATTCCTTCTTCACTCTAATCCTTGACAGTTCTCATCAGTAATTTTCCAAAAGTAAAAAAATCACAGTAAGCAAAAATAAAATGAGTTGTTTGTTTACCATACTGGAAAATAACATATATAAGCATAGTAAATCATAGAGGATAGTATAGTTGAATAAGGACTTTGTTCCTTCTTTGAAGGATCTGGAAAAAGAGTTTTATTTAATCCAATTGAGTCATTTAGATAGATAGCTTAGCTTTAGCTTACAGATCTTGTTAGCTCGCAGGAACTTTTAGGTATCTTATTGCAGCTTAGTTAGCTCGAGAAAGGTTCGATCAAGAGGAACAAGCTCATAGTTTAAACTCTTGGAGCTTACACAGAGAGAGGGAGGTCTTTGTTTGTAATGATTGATCCATTGTATTTAGGTTCAGATAAAGGACCATTGTAAAATAAGATCGTATGCTTGAATTTTTGGGTTAATTGAGTTTGGAAGCAATTTCCCATTTGAATTATATCTTGTGACCACGTTGACTGTATGGTTAGTTGAATGAAGAAATGTCTTGAGTATTGATATTTACACACACTAAGTCACTTTTAGCTGTGCATTTTAAGGCAGATCCATAATGTAGGAGAGATTGGTTAACAAGTTTACAAGTCGACGATGGTGATCAAGAGGTGAGTTGATCAATGGCTAAAGAGAAATTTCACTGACTAAATAGCGGGAAAGTTAAAGGCGAATCGGTTGTGAAGTTGGAAACTAATCATTGCAAGGATGAAGAAGATCAACAGTTAAGAATGATCTTGATGTATATCAACGACGGAGAACTAGCGCGATAGAACAAATTCCTGACTGATGCAATACTTTATAAAATATTTCGTATAACAATTTAAGTCCACCGTCGATCTAGATTTGGAGGTTGTTAGTCCATTTCGCCGATGAGCTAGCAATAGGGTTAATTGTAGAAGTTGGGCATGAAATATTTCTGTAATCCAGTTCATCGACGGTAATCTTTGTGTAATCTTTGGGCCATGCGTGAGCGCGAGGTGGGAAGTATAGTTGCAGACCAGGATCCTAGCCACACATAAGTGCATGGTGGGAAGTACAGTTTCAGGCTCGAAGGGATGAATAAGGGAGATTCACATCACATGACATATATGGTCTTTAAGGCTCAGAGGAAGCCAATCTAGGATGAATCCACAATGACGAAGGTCGAGTACAGAACCGTTATGATGGTGAGGTGGTCACCACCCTTATATTATGAAGCAGCTCCGCCCTCTGCTCAATGACCTATGTGGAGTATCCCAGCCTCTTTTGTGTCTGTGCATTCCCTCCTAGTTGAAAGGGCTCATGACTTTGTTTTCTGCTTTGAAGTGCTGGTGCTTGGTGAAGAGTCTATCTCCTGGGTTTTTTCCATGGCTCCCAAATGCTCTCATAGGGGAATCTTGGGGTTGGGGGAAGTCTCAACCAACAATCGCGACAAGGGCCGTGTGATTAGAGCCCAGATACACACGCAGGAGGATGCTGATTTCTTCGAAGACTTTGTTCCTTTGGCGACCCACAACGAAATCGAATAAGTTGTAGAAATTTTATGGGAGGAAGCTAAGCCCATGCCCCAGGAGGAGCTGCGCCACAAGGTTGAAGCTTGGGTGGTGGACCCTGGTAATACACATGGGAGGGCTGCGACCTATGACATATTTCTTATGCTCTATTGGGTTAACATGATCCTGATAGCGCACTCTTCGCTTAACACTGCTGCAAAATGAGAAGGGGATGAAGAACTAGTCATATTTTGGAAGGAGCACAATGCCAATTGCCACCTCATGCACGGAAATATAGACATCATGGCCACAAATATGGGGATTGAATTCTTCCACCCAATGATGGAGCAAGGAGATGTCGAAGGGACGAGCAATTATATGGACCAGAAAGGGTCCAAGTCAATCGACATGACTACTAGGGAGCTCTCCGGGAAGATGAAGTAGACCAAACGCTCATTGCTGGGAGTGTCCGCCTAGGGCCAGGTTTGAGGCCCCTATGTTTATGCTCTGTTATTTATTGTTCAGTTTACTATTAGTGGTTCCAGTAGTGATAGGATTTATAGGCAGCTTATGTATGTAATCGGGATGGTGCTCGCCATGAACAATCTGGTTGTTTTGTTATGTCTTGTTCAGTCATCTGTTAGTGGTTCCTGTAGTGATTTTCTTTATGGGTAGCTTATGTATGTAATAGGGATGGGGCACCCCATGAACAATATGGCTGTGTAACATCCCTGACCCTCTGATCGGCGAAGAGGACACTACCAACACCAAGCATACGGGAAAATAGCCCCATGAAGTTGAACAGGCATATAATGCTGAAATAAAAAGATTAAACATAAAACATACTAAGATGCATAATCCTTCATATACATAGCAGAAGCAACATACATTCAGTCAAGCATACCACATGTTCATTATATTCATTAATCAGTAAATATAATTGCAGAGACAAAATAGTCAAGAATACTTATCTTAAAAAAAATTCGTCTCGCAACCAGCTACGTCACTGCAACGTTCCACCCAACCATAGGCCAACGTGCTCATCAATCTCTCAACAACACTGCCACCCCCGAGCTGGGCATATTCCTCAAGGAATAAGGGTCAAAGCAGGCTTACACATATCCAAGGTACACAAATCAGCTAAGCCCACACAGTAGGGTTTATCAGGCTGTCAAGGAGCTAGGAAAGGCTAAATGCTAAGCTAGTGACCTCAAACACCAGTTTTCTCAAGCATACCCAGCCTCTAATCCTACTCTCAATAGTCTGAAGAACAACCACTGCATACCGCAACAAAACAAACAGTTCACAGCTCTGTGAAGAAGATGAAGACCACAGGGTGACAACCCCAAGCAAAAGGATGAACACGGCTCAAGTCCTCAAGACAAATCAGAGTTGTTCTTGGCCCTAGCATGGCCAAAACAACTCAGCAGCAACCCCAAAAAGGTTCTTGTATACACAACAACCCAACCCAGAATAAATCAACAGTCCCAACTTCACAATGAAACGATGGCAACAATCTATAGTCCGCAATGGACAAGAAACCAAAATCCCAGCATGGACAGGGGAAACATATACACGCAAAAAAACCCCAAAAGGATGTTTGCACATGTAGCAACTCAACTAGGGATAGATCAACAGCTCAATCCCATAAAGAAACAACGGGAAAAACACGTAGTCTGCAGATGGGGAAGGAACCAATTCTCTATCTGTGCGTGAGGGAAAAAGACACAGCCAAAGCAAAACTGTGAATGAAAAACACAAAAGGAACCCACAACACACAAATCTCACTGCAGTCGCTAGGAAAACTTACACAGACTGGGAATGGAAAATACCAGACTTCCAAACTCTGTGTGAGAGACAAAACACAACCCATAGAACTATGGATGCAATTACAGACACAATTTCAATGATGGGAAGAACAAAACATTAAGAAATCTGCCAATGGTGGAAAAAGACACCCTCTCTGTGTGATCAGAGGAGAGAAAACAATCCACCAGCCCTCGAATTCATGAGGTAGAGGAGAACCAACATCCCCGCATGCCAACAGTTTGTGCAGAAAAAGGGAAGGCAAACCCAAACAAAGGGACGTGGAACCTTTTATCTCATCCTGCGTGAGAGGAGATGAACAGACTCATGATCAACCTAGTGGGAAGACCATCTGCTACCCAGAAGGCACGTCGTGGAGAGTGGGTGTAGGCGTGAGCGTGGTTTTCTGCCAGCCAATCGTTGTCCCTCCTAACAACATAAAACTAAGGTGGTGGTTTAAAGAGATAAAAAGAGAGTGGCGACACATGGATTTTCCCCATGGGTCCAGTTTTAGCAATCCCCCCCCTTACCCTTGGGAATCATGTCGTTTTCATTTAACATTGCACCGTTGCAGCTGGCTGTAGGTTTAATTAAATTGATGTGCGTATTTACATGATGCCAAAGCTATAATGTGTTGGATAGCACGATATACCATCGTCAACGAACCCTATTGCCGAAACATAACACAACCGAATCAATGGTGGGGCTTTTTCCTTTAGCTCCTCACCATGATTAATTACACAATATACATCATGTAACCTTTAACGCAAACGGGGTCAAAACCGAGGTATTACAATCCCCTCCCCCTTGGAATAACACTGTCCTCGGTGTTCCAATACATAGGAATACATATACAATTTGAACATCAAAATTTCAAAATTTTATAGACCTGTCCCATGTTCAATTTTTTACTCTGAACTTTCAGGACCAAGCCCCACAGCTTCCATGAGTTTCTCCTGCTGGTTCTCAGCTCTTGGCTTATCCCGAAGCCTAGGAACTTTGTGGCTACTGCCCTCTTTATGTTCCCTCGCTGGACAGTACCAGCATAAATGATGTCCTCCGCATTCCTAGCATTTCACTGGCTGCTTCATCTTTACTTGCTCAATTTCCTTTGAGTCTTCATGCCTGGACCGTTTCTCAATGGATCACTTGGACGAATGTCCCATCATTGATCCACCTTCCTTTTTGATGCCGATTTCTCCCAGAAGGATTTTCACCTCCCTTTGCAAACCAATGGAGTCTTGCAAAATCTGGTGGTTCATTTCATTCTACCTTTTCTGTATCTTGAGCATCTCTCCAAGATTCTCTTGGGTCCTGGCAATTGTTTGAAGGAGACTTCCAGCCAAGTCCAACAACTTTTGGTCTGTCGCCATGATCAATGTGCACCACTGGATTTCACCTTTCTCACATGTGAAATGCATCATTGAAATTCTGTTAGACCAAGTATAATATAGGCATTAATATCAATCATTTAATTACCCAATTGGCATGACAGTCCAAGCCTCATCAAGGAGACTTTCATATTTTTCATGCCTTCCCAACAGGCACATGAGCTCGTTCATGTCCATTCTTGGGTAGGGAATTAACCATTCCAGCATTCACAATTTACTTTAAGCAAATACACACATTCTATTTTTAGTCATACATGCATTCAACAACCTTTTGTTTTCACAATGCATAAACACACACACACACACACACACACACACACACAGACACACACACACACATATATATAATAAAAATGCAAGAGAGAGCAGCGAGAGTTTTTCCCCTCTTTGTTTTGTTCCATCCTAGAACCCACACCACTGCTGTGGATTTTCATGCTCTCAGCCTCTTTCACTTCACCGTGAATGCTGGACCAATCCCTCTTGGTCATGACACTTAGTGTCTCCGGTCTATTTTAGACCTCTCAACCATGGAGCCTCCCCACATGGCTTGTCTCGACTGCTAGGACCTTCACAGTCTTACTAGCACCTTTTTCATCCCCTGCTCATTCTGAGCTCTTTAGGACAGTCACATGTCCACATGCACCCCTAGGATGCTTTCATAGTCCTCGCTCCCGACGATACCTATATCCAAACATTGAATAGATTCATCTGTTTAGTTTATTCTCATCGGTTTTATCTCTAGAACAAGAGTTTAAAACATCATAACCAAATCATATACACATGTATATTTATAAGCAAAGTATTGCAAAATAATCCAATACTTATCTGTATTGCATGTTTCCTCATTGGTCCACAGGATCCTGTTTTGCTTTGCAAGCCTTGGGATCGCCTATGGACTTGGATGTTAGGTCAGCACGCAGGTTGCTTCACAACATCCTTATATATATATATTAGGCACAGTCAAGCCAACCCTCATTGGGTTTATCAGACCATCAACAAATCGCCCGTACTTATATCAACAATAAATATATATATATANCTTATCCTGACAACAAAAGCAATATAAGCATATTTGTTAGCGTTATTGCTCTAAAATCGTAACCATATTTCACACCATTCACTATCAAGTATTGAGACACCAGGAGTGTGTCCACTCCCTAGGGTGTAATCAATATTGAAAAATCCCTTCATGATCTGACATCGAAAAAGTGTGCACCCTTTTCTGGTGTGTATCATGTAGGACCTATTCATACTCCAGCGATCGGTCCTAATGGAAATTGTTTATGCCAGAAATTGTTCCCAAACTACAAGAGAACAAGCCAACATAATCTCAAATATCTAAATAAAACAAAACAAGGTTTTTAGGGTTTTTAAGGTTTTCTGGTTGAGAAGTTTGATGACGAGAGGGAATACATTCATAAATCCAAATAAAAACTAAATCATAAGTATAGAAAAACTGAGATGCATAATATAACAACCATGTATCCAACAAGGAACAACACTGCGGTTCATCCACAAATGGCAAGCACTACAAGTATAAAAACTTTAAACCAACAATGAAATTACCAACTGGGCAGCTAAAACAAGCTATAAATGAAGCCAGAAAAAAAACTGAAGGGTAAATAGAGCATATATTTCATAATCAGTCTTTCAAATACACATAAGAGTCATTTACTTAGCTTATGAACAAGTCTGAAGACCTCCTCTTGCCAGCCAAAAAAATCAAAACCTTAGTCCTCCTTGTGACATACATTAATTCTATCTTTCAAAATTGGTTAAGGAGTTAACCCTAACTGCTTTTCAGCCTACTCATTGAAATAGTTCTTTCTAAATAATAATTACAAAAATGAAATATCCTTCAAAACATAACTAATAACTAATTGTGTTAACAAGCTTCATAAATCTTTAGCTGCTTCACCTAATAAGGCTATCCCTTCTAGGGCTTGGGCCTTTCTTCTAGCCTTCAGTTGATCTGCTTCCATATCTGCCATTTTTCTAGTGAGTTCTTCATTTTGTTGCTGTAGATCCTTGATGGTTTGTTTCAACATTGTAAATTGAGACTCTGTATTCCTCTTCCTTTTCAATGCCTCTTTTGAGACTGCAATCAGCTCCTGATAGTGGCTATTCACCTCATCCAGATCCTCTCTGAGTCTTCTATTTGCCAAGACCAAGCCATCATTTGTCTCCTGCATATAGTCCACCTGATATATATACTGTTTTACATTTCTCTATAAATTCTCTTTTTAAGAATCAAATTCTTTATTTCCTGTTGTGCTTTGCATCTCATTTGGAAGCCATGGAATGTTTAGTCTCCTATAGATTTCTTCATCTTCTGGCAACAATTCTGTAGGAGTTTCTGGAAAACTTAGGTTTTCTTCAGTCTCAGCTTCACAGGGAACATTTTCCTCAACTATCACCTTCTTTTCCGAGTGAGAAGCCTTTATCTTACCTTCTTGCTGTTCCTGCAACATTTGACTTCGTATCTCTAGAAAAATATCAGACAATTTAGTCTCAGTAAGGGTAGAATCTCTTTCTGATTCCATTGGCCTTTTTCCTTTATTGTCACCCTTATAAACATCCAATTTTTCATCAGATGAGGATTCATCTATCACTGTTACTCCTTTATTCAATTTAGGGTTTAGCAATTTCTTCATATTTAGCCTGAGCTTGTTTCTGGGCCTAGTTTTTGGTCTCCATCCAGAAGCAAGTTACCCTAACATTTTGAAAGTTTTGCCCTGATGGGTAACTGAGGCAAATTCAATAACTTTTAGTTTCTTTCTCTTTGGTACTGCTACCTCATCCTCCTGGCTGTGAAATTCCTTTTTAGTACAAACCCTAGTTTCAACAATAAGAGGGACTTTATCCTCCTCAAACATACATTTTTCATCTTCAGATAGAACTGTGATTGGACTTTGTTTTTGGAGCTCAATATCTTCCTTCTCACTTGAAATTTTCTCTGTAGGTTCAATCTTTTCATCAACAATGGTCTGTGCTGGTACATCATTCTGAACAGGCTCGGTCTCCTTATTATCAGACTGCAAATCTTTGCTCTCAATGTTTTTAAGATGCTGTTTAGACTCAAAATATTCATTTGCAGGATTTGATACTTCCTCCAATTTAATCCTATATTCATCTTTAACCTTTACCTTATGTGTGAGCTTTTTGATCAAGGTCTGTCCTTTATCAGCCCGTTTTCTGTGAGACTGTCCTTCTTGACTGTTCTGAAACCCTGACCAGAAAAGGAAATATTCCCAAGTTTTTCCTTTACTCTGTAAAACGGTGTTTATAATGAGTTTGATAAGCCCATGGTGGAAAATGGACCGTTTAGTATGATTCTGGTGCTCCTTAATTATGCAAGACATCTTCTACAGGCTCTTTAGAAAGAAGAAGGGCAGGTTCATCTTTGACTCATTACTGAGGTGTTGGAGAATCTGAAGTGGTATTTAAAAACGAAGGCATATCTTCCTTCACATGTAATATAACTTTGTAAAACCTTAATAGGTTCTATCCATTCAGGCCCGAAGTTATGGATGGGTACACCCTTACCCCAATCTGCAATTACACCAGGCAGTAGGTACCTTTGTGCATTAAAGGTGAATGGCACCTTCTTAAACCACAATTCTACCTCATTTTTAATTCCTATTGCATCAGCGACCAACTCTTTGGTCAATTTGAATTGAAAAGTATCAAAATATACAATGCCTTTGTCATAGCACTGAGCAAACTTATGGGAGACCTTTGCATTATATCCATCAATCTTCTTGAAAAAGGTCAACCATCCTGCATTTTCAAACAACTCTGCACATTCTGGAAATTTATCTATCCAACTGAGATCAATGGGCTCAGCTCTATTAGTTTTTCCACTTTTCTTCATTTTCAATATGGTTTACAACACCTGTCAATAATCTCACAGTCTATTTATCTTCAAATTCTCACAGTCTCCCTATCACACAGTTCAGGAACTCTTCTGTACCAAATTTTGCAACAATTTGACCTAATCACAAAATTCCAAGACCTCCAATAGTTCTGCTCTGAAGTTTATTATTTCAAACGATGGATACTTGGATATATTGATTAATATTTAATCATTCATAGTCTATTGAGTGAGCAAATTCATATCCTTCCTTAGAATTTTGACATTATGGACTTTAACAGAAAACCCCCAATTAAACAAACCCTATCAAATGCCTTGCGGGGTACCTGCTCAAAAGCTTAATACAAGTGCTAGAAGTTGATCTCTTCAAAGATTAGGTGTGAATTTCATGTTCCAGCTGTCTTCAACTGTCTAGATCACTTCAAACAGTCACTGCTGGAAAGCCCTAATTCTTCATTCAACTGTAAAAACTCCGATTCCTCAGCAATATGTTCCCACCACGACTTTCAATAGCTTCATATTCTTCAGCTTAAGAACATATTCCCGGAAATCCTGCCTCGTTCCACTCACTGTCATCATTCGCCATGAACTGCATGCAATAGCCATGATCTCCCTCATACGACGACCATACACCTGTTTCAATGATAAACTTGGCAAGACACGTATCAAATGTGATAATTTATGTGGTTAACACCTCAAGGACAAAACCCCCGAAAAAATTGGACTGAAAAATAACAATTTTGGCACTCGCGACTTTCTTGTAGCGCTCTAGTGTATTTATTTCGCTCTTGCGCTACAAGAAAGTCCCAACACATAATTTCACCTCATTAAAGTACTAATCAGGTTTAAGACTTGGTTTATATGCTTAATCTCGACCTTAGTGTCATTTATTAAACCATTTAATCAATATATACCTTGTGGAACCCTTCAAGAATGAACTCTAAGCAAAATTTACAAAAGCAGGCGTAAAAATAAGAAAAATGAAAATGATGAAAACTAAAAGGCTTGAACTCAAAATTAACCTTTATAAATCGAAATTTCCTAGAAGAAAAAATATTAGCAAGTTTCAAAAACATAAACAAAAGCATAAGACTAAGGAAAACAAAATCATGACCTAATAAAATCAAAACATGTTATGCATATGGAATTTTAACAATCTAATATGCATATTCTTAGCTAGGGTCACAGAAAACTTATCCATTTGCTGTAGCAGTATTGCTTTGTTAAGGAGGAATGGGGGATCCCTTCTCTGAGTTGACAGTCCCTCGTTTGCCATCCCAATTCCTTCTTACATTTCATATCCACACATGTCTTACTGACATAATCTATACCATCTCACTCATGTTGCTTACCAAACATGTAGTGTGTTACCACCTAAGTTGTACTTAGTGGTTTTTTATCAAGTGAGCCTGGTGAACTGGAAAAGGATAACTTGTCCGGACTTCAAAAGACCTTCAGTCTTACTTCTGGGAAGCTTTGTTGTACTATATCACATGTTCATAGCCCATGGGGGAATTGTAATAAATGTTCTAGCATGATAGTGTCTGTAAAAAACCCGGTCTCTTAGAATTTATTTGTCAATCCGATCAGCCCAGGGTGTTTTTTCCCTTGGTTATTATTGGTTGTTGAATAAACGACTAATAATTTCTGAGTTTTTCACTCCATACCTCCAAAGTTGCAGTGGTCGGCTTGGCATTTAGGCCTATTGAGGTTATTAGAGTCTATGTGTCAATGTATAAACATGCTAGGCATCATGGTCGAGTCATATGAACATGTCTAAGTCCCCCTAGATTTTTTCAACTTTTTTATTTTTTTAATTTTTTTCAGTGTTTTTTATTAAAATTTAATTTTTCCAAAACTTAGGCTATTTTTTAATAGTTTAATTGGAAAAATTGATTTTGTAATAAAAGTGGGTCAAATAATCAGTTTCAGTCATGTAGGTGCTCATTTTCAAGCTATGAGCACCATGTAAACCCATGGACCCACTATTTCCTAGTTTTGAGTGATTTTCCATCACTTAGGTCAGAAGCCCCAAAAAATCAATTATTGATTATTTTAATTAATAAATTGATGAATAATGGAGCAAATCCAAAATCCTAGATCAGTGGATTCTCAATCGATTTGATTGAAATCAGTTAGATATGAACTAGATTGACTGGATTTGACAAATCCTTGACTGAAGGAGGTGATCTAGACAGATCCAGAGTTGAACTTTAGCATCCTTTATGGGGAATTTCACCCTCCCTCTCTCCTCCACACGTTTGGGCTCATCTAGATGAGTTTTGGTGGATGCTTTAGAAAACAGGTTGAGGTGTCAGTCAGATCAGCCCCCCGATTGACAATTGCACTCAGGGAGACTCAGATCTAGCTCAACTAGACACAGATCAGGCATTGATGGAATCTCCTTCAGCTACAATGGTCTATATCCTTGAGATTTGTGCCACCCTGGGCTGGATCTCCTTTTTTTGTATAAATAAAGCTCAGGATGCCTCTTCCAAGCTAGTTAGAGTTGGATTGAAGGGATTTCTATTGTAATACTATTGTAATCTTTTCATTGTTGGAATAAAGAAGCTTTGGAGGCCAAATGGTGTAATTCTCTCATGTGTGTAGATTAAGCATTGTCTTACGGCTATTGATGTTACCAGCTTTTCCCTCAATTTCTGCATCTAAACCCTGTCTGGCTTGAACGATTCAGCTGAATCAATAGGAGTATAGTTGGGAAAGTAAGGTTACTTGTTTTTTCTATATCTCATAGCATATATGTTTGAAGATCTAGATTATACATATTTAATAAGTTTATTTGCATGTAATTCTTGTCTCTTTTTCATATATATATCTAGATCTCATGAGGTTTCGTGCAGGATTGTGTGTTTAGCTTTCAGGTAGCAAGGATTGGATGAGCCGTGGATCTAGTTTGACTCCACTGTACATCCAAAAAATTTGTGAAGGCATTGCCCCTCTGTATTCAACTAACAAGTTTCCATTGCAGATCCATCCAACAACGGGTTTTCCCCCTTCTCTTCCTCCTTTCTATTAAAATCAATCTTCCGGTTACCTGTCTCTTCCTCTTATGATCAGATTTAGTTCTAAGAATTGAATATATATTGTTAGATCTAGTTTATAAGAGTATTGCTGCTTAGATCTATAATTTCATAAAGATAGATCTTGGTGTAGGAATTTCCTTTTTTGCAAGTAGCTAAAGCATAGATCTAAAGCTTGCTCATAAGGTAGTTTATTTTTTTGTTCTTCAAAGATTTAAATTTTGTAAGAAAATTGCATATCTCATTAGCTGCCCAAAAATCAAGCCAAGATCCCAAGGAAAGCTTGCTTTCCTTGCTTCCTTTTTGCAAAACTAGATTAGCCCCTTTTAACAATTTTTCACTTAGTTTTTTTTTTCGGTAACTAGCGTGGTGACCCAAAACAATTTTAAAGTGTGTTTGGGCACATTTGATTCTAATTTCTCACTATTTTTTAGCAGGTCTAACAAAAAATAGAAGGAGACTCTGCCCATTTTCCAACTCTTGGACGAACCAGAGCTTCCCGGAAGCTTCCCCCACCGCCGTGTTTTGATTTTAGCTTGTTACAAGCTTGTTGTAAGCCTTTGGATCCTAGATAAAAAGGACCAAAGTGCATAAATTTCAATTTGTTGATATTGTAAATCGCTTCTAATAAAAACAAAAGATCTTTTCGAATAGGCTCTTTTGAGCCTATTCACCATCCCGCCTGGGGGGTTTGCGTCCGTGTCTTTTTTTTTGCGTTTCGTTTATCTTTTTTTAAAATCTAGCATAGTTCTAATATGTAGGGTAGCATACTTTGGTTTATAATCTTTTCCATATTCTATATCTGAGGTTTCAAATTAATTTTAATACTTACCCCACGACTTCCCGATTGACCCGAAAGGGGAAAGAGATGCGTGGTAGGACTAATTAGAAAACCAACATTGTGTATCTTTGTTTCCTTTTTCATCAATTGTTTCATTAGGTATAATAAAATTAACCCCTCCTCAATTCCTCGATTGAGATCCACTTGGATCGAAAGAGGTTCCTGGAGGGTTTTCTTTTTAACAAGAACACCTATCTTAAAATTTACTAAAATTGACAAGACTCTGGTGTGTATGATTTGCACTTGGCTGCGGTTCGTCCGATCAGTCAAGCTGCATCAAAAGCACTTGAGTGACTAGAATAATTAGGATTCACTCTCCCAAATTGAAAAACCATCAGGTGAAAATCCAACACCTCGATCAAACCATTACGGTGGCAAAATACCCAAAGGAAGCGGGAACTCTTGAAAAGTGACCTCGGGGCGTCGATCTCTGTTACACCTGTGGGTGCATTATGAACAATAGCCTTAGAGACTCCATTCAGCCCACATGTTCCTTGTGGGTAGCCGTGACGGTTTAGTTTTGGACATACTCCAAGTACTCTTGGGTATATTTGGAGTCCCCCCCTTTTCACCTAATTTTAATCAACTCATATTTCACATTAACTTAAAATGTACAAAGAGGCAATCACAAAACATTCACTCCAAGCACATGCAAGTACATTGACTATCTATTGACTCCATTTTTAGGCACTGGTTATTTTCTTGCTATATATATATATTGTGTCTCAGCATTGTGCTTTCGTGCACTCATTTTGTATCTTGTCATCTATGGTTGTTTGTGGTTAAATTTCAAACTCCTAAGTAACTCATTCAGTTTAACATCACCATACTAAATAATTTTACCTTAGTAACTTAATAGGGTCTACCCCCCTTGGCTTCGTTAGGAGTTGAGCCTAAACGGAGGAGTCAATGTTGGGCTTAGGGAAGACCTGGGTTCTATACTTTTGTCTTCGCACCAACAAAAGACCCACAATGTTGGCCCTTTCGGCAACAACCTGCGAACATGTTGCAGTCTCACCCGAAACAGCTATGGGGTGCCACAGAATCAGGTTTCTGCAAGCAGAAGAGGGATATTACTATACCTTTAGCCTTTAACAAATAATAATCATACAATGCAGGGCTTCAACATTCACTTATATAGCTTTGCAGTTAGATAAACAAACAGTTTCTTGCTTAACCCTTAACTGGGAATTCACAATGAAGTTAATATTTAGCAGTGATCTTACTTGATCAATTATCTACTTATCAATGCATAAAAGAACATAATAGAAACAACACAAAAGAACCACAACACAAGATATAACGTGGTTCACCCCTAGTGTAGGGGCTACGTCCACAGAAGTGTGTTTTATTCAACTCTTTACAAAAACCACAGTTCTGATCTGCGCACTCAGCTATAGATCCCTTCAATTCCTCAAAGTTGGGCACACAGCTACAGTTCTTCCTTATCACCAAAATCCCTCTGCGCACACAGCTGCAGAGGTCGTCCACGCACACAGTTGGGACTTAACCTTTCTTACAAAACTAGGCCTTAGCTTCGCATCAAATCCTTTTACATCAAAATCCTAACCCGACTCTTTTACACAAGTGCCTATTTATACAAGTGCACTTATTACAAAACCTTGGGCTAATTACAAAAAGAGGGCTTTGACTCAACCCCGACACCCCTAAGACTATTTTGAGTCGCAACTCCACTTACAAGCTTCCACAAAAACCGTGGATTTACCAAAATTAAGGACCGTTAAGGTGCGTGCCCCAACAGGCCCCTAAGACTCACCAGTGTCCCGTCCCGGGACACTTTGCTGCTTGTCGGGCAGGAGAACCTTGCTGGCAAAGATAGTGAATTGCTTGTTGAGGCCACGTATGATATCATCGGCTGCTTGCTCCTTCTCGACCAACTCCTGTAATGTGGCTGCTGATGCGTCGCTGGCCTTTTCCTGGGCAACTGCATCATACTCCTTCAGAACTTTGAGCTGGCTGTCTGCAGCAGTGCTCAACTCCAAGGCCTCGTTGATAAGGGGCTGCATAGAATTTCCCAACAGTGTTGCTTTCGTTCTATACAACTCAATTTCCTGCTGAAGTTCATTACTTTGCTTTACCTTGAGCATATTCTGCATAGGGGGTAGAGTCTTAATTTCTGCTTTTACTGCGTCCAGCTCTGCCTGTCAATGTTTGATGGTTTCTTGCAGCTGTTCTACTTCTAGGTTTTCTTGCAGTGTTGTCCAGGCATCGACGCTTTCCTCTAGCAGTTTTGCCGCGCTGCTCACAAGATCGGAGATCTTCAGTGCTAAAGCCTGAATATCTCTGCGACGCTGCTCCCTGACCTCTAGTGGAATCTCCGGCGTGATGCATAGTTGAAGCTCCGCAATCTGAGCCTGATGTTCTGCTTTTATCTTTTCAATCTCGCTGTGAGACTATTGTGCATAGTATTTGAGCTTAGCAATTCTTTGCTCCGGCTCTTCCTCGACCTGTATGTCGAAGTCAGGAAGACTCCGACACGCCTCATCCAATACTCGCACCAGTGTAGCCTGCTTACGTTATGCATCCTTCTTCCTCTGCTCCGCTTCATCAAACTGTGCTGCGAGGCTCTCACTCTGCTTCATGGTATGTTCCAATTGTATTTGCGAGTAGTGGTCTCGTGCTTGGATCTCCTTCATGATTTCCAGTTGAAACAGGTGGAGCTCTGTCATAGACATCTTGGTGTAATCTATCCTGATGGTCATGCTCATCTCCGAGCGAGACGCTGCGTCAGTTAGTATGAGTGCTGCACTTGACACTTGTCCCTTGTTATCTCTAGCTGGCCATTGCCTTATACCCGGTTGTGCACTTACAGGGGCACTGCTTGCTGCAGCGCCAGTCGCTGATTTTTCTGTTAACTCCTTTAGTTCTGAAATCCGCTTCGCTACCCCAGTGAGGGCGTCAAGATGCGTATGTGCGAACTGCAACCATTTGCTAGTTAGCACTTCTGTAGACTTTGTCGAAGCCTGATCAAGCTCTTCCAATGTGACGACAGATTCTTCGACAATATTTTTGCCCTTTGACGCCTTTGAATTTTTTCTGGACTGAGGCTTAGTCACTTCTTCTGTGTCTAGTGACTTACGCTTATCTGGCCGATTAGGGTCTAAGACGGTTTTGATAGATTCTTCTTCTTCGTCGTCAACTCCACTATCTCCACCCTGGTCACCTTCACTCTGCTGCGACTCACTCTATTCTGTACTATCCTCTAGTGGGTTTTGTTGCTGTGTCTGACCAGGACCTGCGTCCACATTAGTAACTGGAGGGACTAGAATGTTGGGCTTTGTCCCTATGTCCTTCATCCATTCAGCTGGCCATTTCTGAACTATTGCGAAGATGTCTTCGTTGGTCACCACGTATGGCAACTTCCAGCATGCATGTTTCTTATCTGCGCAAGCCTGGATGAAGACATTGTGCATTTCAGCCCTGAAGTTGGCCACTCCATCATACTGAGAGAATAGCTCATTACTGAGCCGCGGTGTCTTCATAATCTCATATGAGATACTCATCATATAAAAGGCAAACACATAGTTCGTCATCTGCTGGGATGCCTTGTCCTGCGACACCCAAAGGGATTCGTACCTTGCTGCGCCATGCATGCTAGGAGGCACAACAACAAAATGTGCCTCGGTAGGTTCTTTCCATCCTATCAGTGCGATAAGAATCATCAACCATGAGTAGTGAAAAGGTCTACCTTTCTCCTGCGCGTCACAGGCATCTTCAAGGAATTCCTTTTCAATGTATGCTGCCCAGTTGTAACTGTAGCCTTCGGCACAGTTCACAGCAAGACTGACAATCAGGGCAGGCACTTCATTTGGTCTACACTTCCTCATTAGCTTGCATGCTAAGAGCTCAGCTGCGAATCGAATGTTCTATTGCCCAATTGTCAAAGTTTGATACCCTCGCTTTCCTTTCGTCAGGCCGAAGTGGTCCTTCATGCTTTGTGCCAACTTCTTATCTTCGTGTTTTGAAAGAAATTCGATTCCAGGGTCAGGCCCTTCTTTTGGCAAGCCTGTGATCATATGAATCAGTGCTCCCATAATAGGAATTCGCTGGTCTCCTATCCATAGGTGCCCATCATGCACTAATGCCAAGAGCTGCTTGACCACTATGGTGACCTGTGTGCTGTGACCAAAGTGGGGAACATCGAGCATCTTCAACAAACCAGCTTTATCCAAGCCAGCAGCCCACTATTTTACTTCTAGTAATGTCGCTCCAGTCTTCAGATATTTGATGAAATGCAAGTATGTTCCCGGTGCGAACTATGGAAATTTCCCACGATCATTTGTATCGTGGTGTGCATACTTGAGCCGGTCGATTTTCCCTGTCATGGTTCCAACCAACTGCACACCCTGTGGCAGCGAGGGGGTGTGTAAGGTGAACTTAGTGTTCCGCCGAGGGGGTGGAACTCCTGGTCGAACCGGCTGAAGATATGGTGGACGCTGCGGTGCAATGTTGTCAACCCCTTCAGGTGGGATCTCTACTGAACCAGGTGGATTCATCGTGGGATCCTCTGATGTTTGCCCTGATTGCTTGTGTCTATCTCCATTCCGCTTAGAGCGTACTTCAGGTTTAAACTTTTCCCTGGCAGATCGTGTCTGCATCGACTGAGTCGGTGCTGGGGAAGTTTCTTCAGGAGGTGGAGATGCAGGCGGGGTGCTCATAAGGTTCTGCAGACCCCTCTGCTCGAATTCTTGCAACAATTCCTGGACTTCGTGCTCAACAGACATGGACTTCACTGTAGAACTCAAAAAAATACATAATGCGGGGGTCAGAGGCCTGGGTGTCTCCTTATAGAATCCAATGACCAAGTTCTACAATAACTGTGCATTAAAGACACCAAATCTGGTAGATTTTGTCCACACAGCGCTAGATTTCCCAAAAATCTTGTCATTATAAGCAGTTAATGAAGTTAACGTACCGACGCCGCCAAATTTGATTTTGTTCAATGGTCGGATTTTAAGCTTCGACACATCTTTCCTCCTTCGGCACCCCCAGTAGCTCTGGCTGCACCACAAAAAGGACATTCAATACTTCCTGAACCTAACTTCGAACTTCAACCCATGATAGAATGTCTTCCACTGCCTCAATGATTCCTTTCTTTGTCGAGAACTTTGTCGAAAATAAATCCTAATACTCATGGAGAAGTTGGGTCACCTTGCTCACAATTTCTCCATCACAATAACCTCCAATGGTAGTGTACTTGGGTTGTTCTTTTGAGCCGATATGTACTTGCCTTGTCTTCAGGGGTTGAGTTACTTCAAGTGCTGCGACTGCTGGTCCATGTACTTCGCAGTGTCCTTCTGACTCAGGAATGTTAATGTTGTGCAGATCATCATACTCATCAAGTGCGAAGTTATAACATTCAACTGCATTAGCTTCTTGTTCCTTCCAATCGGGTTGGTACTCAGCTATTTCTTTATCGTCAAACACCTTAGTATGGATCAACCGAATAGCTGCATCTAAAGTAGGGAAAACCTCATTAATAGAAAATGTAAGCACAAAAATATCAACAAGACTATCCCAACTTACAGTACCATGGCGAAGCTCCACCTCTGCATACCAGTTCTTTGCTATAGGTTCCAGGGTGTGCACAAACCTATGTACCCATTCTTGACGAGGTACATGCTTCCATGCTTCGTAGCACTGCTCCAAATGTTCCTGAGGGCTAGTCTTACCATTAAACCTGCTTCGCACCTCCTGAGGTTGATCCATGAATCTCAGGCAAAGGGACTTTTGACAAGCATCCCAACTATGAATGTACTTCTTATGACCATTCCACCATCTGGCTGTTGTGGCTCTGAATGCTGAATCTAGAGTCTCCATTTTCTGTGAATCCGGTACTTGCTCTGAGAATTGGATAATAAAATCTTTTGGGTCGGTCAAGCCATCAAATGTAGGCAAGTCTCGTGTCTGTGAGCCCAGCCATCTAAGAGATTTGGTAATTCTTGCACATCGATGTCCACGTAGTTCATAAAGTCGATTCTGCCAGTTTTCTAAGCCTTCGTTTGAATCAGTCATGCAAGAGCTGTCATACTGCCAATCCATTATACCTTTGGCAGTAGGATCAACATAATATTCTTCCTTAGCTGTGATGTTGTAGATATGATCCAAAACATCCTGATCTTCATCTCTGACTGGCTCTGTGTACCTTTCTCCTTGAGAAGGGTCCAAGGGTACTATGACTCTCAAACCTTTCCCTTCAAAGGTCATCTGTCTCTTCTTAAGGTTAATGACTGCAGCATTGTCTATTGCCCATTTAATTCATAGAAAGGCTGGATAGGGATTGCTATCATCAATTATCTCGATAACTTCAAAATTAGCTAAAGTGCTGACTCCATCTATATCCACTGGTACACTAGGGAGTCTTCCTAGGGGCATAATCTTCTGTTGATTGGCTAATCTCAACTGTATAGGGGACCATTCAAGGGTAGGTTTTTCCATTTGTTCCCATGTCTGCCTAGTGAGGACATTTACTTCTGATCCCAAGTCTAAAATGATGTCAGTCATGTCATACTCTCCTATCTGAGCATGCAATCTCATTTCTTTTCCAGTTCTTCTGACTCTATTAATAGTTCTTTCCTTACCAGAGCTTCGTTGAGGTTCGCAAGAAGCAATAACTTTCTGCAACTCATTTAAAGCATTCTGATTTCTTAAGAGCTTCATACAACTCTGTAAAAAGGATGACAGTGTACTTACTTTATCCATCGAAGCTTCTTGGGATTGTGACTGCTGCTGTTGATGTTGTTGCACAGGTGCTACCAATGTGCTCGGATCAGAAAAGTCTTTCTTAGCTGCCATAAATGTCTCTTTTTCTCTTCCCACATCAAATGCTGGAATTTTCTCTGGGGTCTTGCGGACCCAAGCCTCGAAAGGCTGTTTTTCCTTAGGCCGTACTTGCGTCGTAGCTTCACTCCTGGTAACAACGTTAATGGCTGGGACAGGTCTTTGTTCCATAGAAATCATCTGAATATTCTGAGTAGGAGCGCTATTTCTTTCTTGTATTTTAGCTATCAACTGTGGGCATTGCTCAATGACAGGATCTACTGCTTTGCAATATCGACATGTCGTAGTTGGGTTCTGACAATCTCGAGCTACATGTCCTGCCTAATTAAAGTTATAGCAAACAACCTGGCCTCGACCTCATCCAGCCATACCACCACGACCACGACCTCCGCGGTAACCATATCCATCATTGCCTTGTGCATCATTTTGCACCCTATAAGCATCATAGGTACGCTCTCTCATGAGGTCAAAGCTGCGACACTACTCTTCGTTGTGTCCTACTGACTTAAAGAACTTGCAATAAGGATTCTTAGGTACCTGGACATATCGCTGCAACAGATAGCAGTCCTCAGGTTGATACTGACCAGTTGTTCTGCAGATCTCACAATATAAAACATTAGGGTTAAATGGGTTTGGCGCACCAGTATTCAGGTAATTTCTTAATGCAGGACACTGTTCCTTGTCATGACCTTCTGTCCTACATCATGTACACCAAACCTCTTCGCGAATAGACTTCCCCTTCTTCATGTCGCGAAGCTCCAAAGCCATTTCTGCCAACTGCGCATGTATTTGGGCTATGCCAAAATTATCTTCGAGAGGAGCTGTTTCTAGTTTCATGGCAATCTCCAAAGCCTCTTGCTGGTCAGCAACCTTTTGTTGCATGAGTGGCGTTCTGATATGTGGTAATAATGCTGCAATGAACCATTCTTTATGCCGCGCTGGTCCAATAGTGAAACTAACTTGATCTAGCAGAACTTTGAACCTCTGATCAAAGTCCCAGACTAATTCTCCTCACCTCTGCAGAATCTCTTTCAGTTCAGTTATACACTGTGACTCTGATTTAGGCTTTTTGAACTCTTTGATCATTGCTGCTTTAATATCAGCCAAGACATGGTTCTGAGTGCTGGAAAACTTCATAAACCAGGTCAAAGCGATGTCTCTAAAGGAAGTGACCAACTGTGCTCTTCTTATATCTTCATCCATAATGTTCTTAGTAGTCCATACTGCTTCGCATAAGAACAAAAACCGTTCTGGATCCTCTGATCCAGTTCCTTTGAAGACAGGGAGCTTGATGTTATCATTCATATGGGCCATAGCGGGTCTAGGGGGGGGGGGAGG